>CM052254.1:2793891-3062580 GCA_028455795.1 Lasioglossum marginatum | reverse complement strand
CGAATAGTTTCGCGAAACGAGTTTCCCGAAACGAGTTTCCCGACGACATTTAAAAACGGTATGATAAATCGGCCCGCAAAGGAAGCGCTTACTCCATCAGGAATATTATCGCGCGTCAAAGAAGTGAATTAAAGTGCGATAATAAAATTCCTAGATTTCGCTCAAGTAATTATTTCGAACTGCAGTTGGTTTCAATCCGTTTCTACATTGATCGGGCAAACCGCCGCGCCGTGGCTGCGCGGATCTCGCGTTAGAGGTAATAGCTCGATTTATAACGCGTCGATAATTATTCGAAGTCACGGTTTCAATGGAGCCAACTGTGACTAATGAGAAGTCGAAGAACTATCGGCCGCGTAATGAACGCGCCACGGTCTACTGTAAACATAAATTATTTCACAATGACGAGCGAACGATAATTCATCGATTTTTGAGAGACGGTCCCCCGAGTTAGGCGAACGCCGTTTCACTCAAGTCGGTAATCATCGAGCAATTACTCGTCAGTTAATTTTCCCACAAATCATGCGAGCCCGACGACAAAGGAGCGTTGCCTTTAATAATCGTCAAACATCGCGTAAACTGTTGCGAGCTATTCAGCTACGATAAATTATCTAAGGGCGAGTTTCGCCGGCGATTGTTTAACAAACTTTAGTTACTTATTGTTGCTTCCGGGGGGAATGATTTACATGAAAAGTTGAAAGGTGAACGCTTCAGTTCGTGTTCGCCTTGAGTCGTTTTAGAAATAGTTGCGCACACGTCTGAGCGATGCTTAATGATTTTGAACCGTTTAGAAACATATATTCAACAATCTAGTGATCGAATAATTTTTTGTAAATCTTTTATTATCTAACTGTAGAAAGTATTGATAAGAAACAGAGAAATTCTAAATTACCTCATGTAAAATATTTTAATGAACACAGACAAACTTCACTCCTGGTAGTATGGCAAATAAAATCAACGCGAACACCGGTAAATGTAAGATACTCCCTCTGTCCCATAATAATAGTAGGAGTTGATGAATTTAATTTGTGCCATAATAATAGTAGTCAAAGAAAATAAATATAGAACGCAACATTTATTATCAAAAAACTAGACTACATTAAACAATAAATTAAAAATGTTACTCCTAATTTTTATTTTGAGTGTTCAGATAGTTTCTGAATTTTGCAATAATTTCGTTACTGCATTTTAAACTTGTAGGTAGGATCCCTTGGCTGCGAAGCTTTGCTTTCCCTATGCGAGCTGAAAATTATTGGAGCCATCGTTCTCCATTGCTTCCAGCATAACTTGTTTCTTTTCATCTTACTTTTACAATGGCTTGACATTCAACTGAAATAAAACAATTGATCAGTGGATGGAATTAGAAAAATAGTTATAATTCGTAATAATTAGGTTAACCTAAAAATTGAATGATGTGTCAAAACAAATGACAGATGTCATGAAACATTGATTTTGATTGAAGGCTTCGCAATTTTGCGCTACAACATAACTTACAGCTGCATTCGCCAATACTTCCCGTTTAAATATTCTCTTGCTACTATTATTATGGAACGGAGGGAGTACAAAATTTCTTTATTCCTTATTTAAATATATAATTGGAAATATTCTATTCACCTACTCTATTTTAAACAAATAATCATCTATGAAATTAAAAAACCTCAGTAGAAAAGTATGATCTATGTATACTTTGTGTATACACCAAGTTTGAAATGCAGTCTTCTGATTCAGTTTGGACAAAGATAACAATATTAAAATTTAAAACCTATGACCCACATCAAAACGAGTCAGTAAATGACATTGCAAGCAAAAATCTAGAAAGATTAAAAAACAGTATACTAATTGGTCCACGAGATATTGCTATAACGTTAGATTGAACGATGACCAGCACGCTTCCAGTCGATTCCGCTAATTCCGTGGCGATGGTTCGAGGTTTTAGTCTAACGAGATCGCCGGTTGATCCGCAAGACAAATGATAAGGGCGAGTTCGATCGAATTTATCAAAGAAATAATAAAGAGGAGTATCCTGCGCGTCCGCCATTCCGGACAAGCACACGGAAAAGGTGTGAACTCTTTAAGCCGAGGTGTCGGCTCGTCAGCAGTCAGGAAGGTGTTGGGCCGCGATCATTTATTATCCCGAGATTGAATTTCTCCTTGGCTCGACCAGCGCCTCGGTTTAATTAAAATATCGTTATGGGTAGGCGTGGATTCGTGCCGCCGTATAGCGTTTCGCCCCGTCTCCTTCCCTTTTCGAAAGGTATCCGCAGCTAAACGAGTAACAGTGCAGAAGAACCGGCATATGGGGACGATGGAAAACCACGAGCTTCCGTTAGCCGTCCCCCTGCGTTCCGTGGACTCGAAAAATTACGATTTCTATTCACCTGCTCTCAAAAACATCCCTCACTTCAATGTACCAAACGTTTTAGTTGCACTTATAATGACTAAGCTCTTATTGCTACCATTAGATGATGAGTAAATAACAATTTAATGTTGCTAAATAGAACTACCAATTTCACCTTAAAAAACTTAAAAATGTTGTATGATCCTAATGTTGAATTTTCTTTCACGCTCTAATATACCTATTAGTTCAGAAACATGTTTTGTTGATCATGCAGATAGTTCATTTCTGAAAAGTATTCAAACATGAGGTTCCAGTATTCTTTAATTTAACTTTTTATTTAATTAAAAACCAGAATGAGGGACAAGTTCGATTTACCAATTAGAAAATTTCTTATGGTAAGCATGGAGTTTACATGGAGTTTAAATATGTACATGTTTTCTTGTATGAAAAATGTTATTGTATTTTATCCTTGTATTAAAATTAAAAATATGCATGTACTATAAATGCATAAAAATCCATTCTAGTTATAACAGTTCGTAGACGAAGATTTTCGGCGAGAAAGTGTTCCTTTAATTTTGCATGTCAGTGTGGTTACAGCAAACGACAAATGCTCTCGAGTTAGGAGCAATGATCTTTTCTTTTTCTTGATCTATCGGGATTCATATCGTCGACGGTCAATTTCACGGAACAGCCCGCTTACGTTTGGTGTCGTGATCGCTCCCAGAAGGATTCGTAATTAAACCAGGAGATCGCATTTCGATATACAGAACCGTTTCTCTTGGTGCGCACACAATCAGCATAAGCAATCGTCTGCGCGAGATTTCGAATTGAGAGTATCGGTGCGTCGAACCGGAGAAGAAAAAATATTGTTGCGAAGGGCGATCATCCCTCGTAAATTTCGCGGCATTACTCGCACCCCGGGCGCCGCCATGTCTCGATTATTATACAAAACCTCCGCCGTAATCTTACTGTCCGAATATTATTTCCGTGTTATCCGCAACAACTTTCTTGAATATACACGGTTTGTCCGGAAAGTTCCCGGAATAATTGTGTAACTTCATAATTTCTGTAGTAAATCAAATTTTATTAATTTATGTTTCTACATAGTCTCCTTCCTTATCAATACACGCTTTGCAGCGTTCGAGAAGATTTTTAAATGCCCTAGGAAAGTCAGATTGTGTAATTGTTTTTAAATATTGTGTAACAGTTTGTTGAATGTTAGAAACTGATCGATATCGTGTCCCCTTCATATGAAGTTTTAGTTTTGGTAAAAAGTAGAAGTCTGCAGGTGCTAAGTCGGGTGAGTAGGGTGGGTGCACAATCGTTGTCACCTGTTTTTTGCCCAAAAATTGGCAACAAGAACCATTCTCCGCTTCGGTACAAATTCGGTCGATTTTCACGTAGAATAGTGTGAACCACTGTTTTGCTAATATTTAATTCTTCTGCAATAAACGATAAACGACGATCTTTAACCAGAAGCTCACGAATGGATTGCACATTTTTATCGTTGGTGCGAGGTTGCGCGTGGACGCCCAATCCTTGGATTGTCTTCCAACGACTCCTGACCATCGCGAAATCGTTTGTACCACTCATAATCAGTGTTTTTCGATGGACAATCATCGCCCTAAGCTCTTTGCAACATATTAAATGTTTCTGAGGCTGATCTACCGCCTTTGAAACAAAATTTAATAGCAGCACGTTGTTCCATCGTGACGAGGTTAGAAATTTGTTTTCAGTAAAACACGTGACAATAGGTGTAGATGAAACAAAACACGATCAACCAATTATATGGAACTACTGAGATGTGGATGAAACTGTTTCACGCGTTATCAATCCCAGAAGTCGAATCGTAACTTTAAGAAAAAATCATTCCGGGAACTTTTCGGACAAACCGTGTATGTATATTTGATTTTCGTATAATTGCTGTTCATTATATCCATAAATAATCGGTGACTAAAAATCAGTGACAACGAAGGAAGAAGTTCTGACTTAATTGCCTTCATACACGTTGCGGTAACAATGTTAGACAACCGATAACGAGTCGCTTACTAATTAATCTCCGTAATTAACGTAGTCAGTGACGCCCCTCAACCTAGACACGCTTTCTAAGAGTGAAATTAAAGGTCCAGCAAGAAACCGCGCTAATGAATAGAGACTTTGGCGGTATCCAGTGATTTCACAAGTTGTCAGTGCGTTCGAAAGCAGACCCTCGTTAAACCGACGGCGAATTTAATAAAACCTCGATATCTTAATACCCGCTCGGTTTCTCCGAACTGAAAAATAAGTGATGTAAAACAACGGTTTTGACCGTGTTCCGCGATGATTTTTCAATCTAGCCGATCCTTCGGCGGGTCTCCTAAAACGTGACCCTAATATATTATCCGGGTCCCCGTAGGAATTTGGAGCAGCGAATCCGGGCCCCGGATTCCCATTACGGGGGAAGAGCGGGTTTCGATCGGAGCGGCGCGTTTGCCCAAAGTATTTCGCGCCTACCGAGATCCAGGGCCCGGGCACGGCTTTAATTAAAAATTAATCGGCGTAAATTAATTTAAATGCAAAAAGTGGGACCGTCTCCGGGCCCGAGAGAGAGCCCGAGGGGGTGGAGCCGCGCCGTTCCCTCGGTGGGCGGGGCCACTGAGTTAGGCGATCGTTACAGTGCCCGGCGGACGATAATCGAAAAGCCCGGCCGATTCGAAACAAAAGAGCGAAGATCGGGGCCCTGTCGGGGACCTGTGGTGGGGGCGAACGAGACCCAGTCTCGTCCCGTGTGCGTTCTCCCTCAACCAACCACCTCTGAAAACTGGTTCAGAACTCTTCGATCGTTAATACCTCGTTATCGCTTGGGTCAGGGATCGAAGTATATCGATCACTTTTCGATCACGGAGCCGATAATGCGGATGGACCCCGTCCCGTTGTGGTTCGGAAACGGTGAGCCGATTATCTGTCAACCGATCGTTTAACGAAATTGGAGAATCCGAACGGCGAGGAGACCGTATCGGTGGCTGGCGCACACTTTCACGATGCCCAACAAAATGGAGATGCAAGCCGCACGCGGTTAACTGCGCTCACGTTGTAATGAATCCTCGGCGAAACTCTTCCAGAGCAAACGAAGTTCTTAATTCGGTTTGATTGCTTATTGACCCTTGTACTCGGAATATTTCCAATGCTGGATACATAAGGCTTTTTTGAAATGCAGAAGATAGCGAAATAATGAACCAAATAATGAAGTAAAATGCTGGTGTCCGGTATTTAGAAAAATCCTTTGTAGAAATTTCGGAGGATGAGGATTTCCAACTGACCACAACGTCCTCGATCGCGCATAATAGACAACAATGTACCATGGAATCCAAACTTTACATCAGACGACCATATCTAGCCTTCCTACACGATTTACGAAATAAGAATCATAGAATCCGACAGCAATAGCACAATTAGGCACCTCTCCATCTGAGACCCTGACAGGAGAATAGAAGGCAATACCCGAACCCGAATTTCGAAGCGGATCCATTCTCACCGAGGAATCACAAAAACGCAGATAACAAAGCGCCGAGGTGAAAAAACGATCGGTTTTCACTCAATCATCGTGTTTCGACGCGCAAGAAATCACATAATCATTGCTCCAAACGGCAGTGGAGGCGCTTGGAGGAATCACTGCGTAGCAGAACGAGCTACCGGTACGACCCAATTTATCGCGGTATCATTAACTCGCTATGTATCCTCGAATTAAGTCGGACCGTTGAAACCGAGCAGAAATATTGGCGTAAGCAGCTGGAATTAAGTTAATGATACGTCCGGTTGTTCCGCGGCCTGTATAGAGCAAAGAGAACCATCTCCTCGAATAGGGGCCTGAAAAACACGGTTTCATTGAACACGATTCGTCCGGTTTGTTAAACATGGGCCCGGGTTCGATATTGAATCTTAATCCGCGGACGGACCGATGCAAATCGGGCGCGGATCATCGCGGACGCGGCCAGATCCGCGGGATTAAATTCCAGCGGGATAACGAGATCCTAATTACGGGACGACTTCCGACAGGGCCGGGTTTTCGATCCGTCCCTGCCAGCGGCGCTTGTAATTTCCGCTCGATAATTTTACGACGCCACGTTTATCACGGAGTCATCAAAGTTAACGCGGCGACCGATAGCTCCGGCCGGATTCCGAGCCGCGCGGTATAGTAATCATCGAGGTGGACGAGTCCATGCCGGAGCATCGCGGCCAATCGTAAATTTCAACATCGCGCCCCGGCGACTCCGGTCCGCGCTAGAAACCGACGCGTTTACACCGCCAGTTATTAATTTGACGAGCGGAGATTCAAGTAATGGCTGTGGCTATTAGAGGAGGGATCGCCATTGGTGATAGATCAGTTTAGAGTGATGAATGGCTCGGCATACGCACGCTATCGTTTCGGCAGCTGGCCGGGTTGGAGGAAGCGTTTTTGCTGCTGCTGGACAACAGACTGCAAACATGACTTGGTCGGGTGAAACTCTGTGGTAGTTGAGGGACTTGGTAGCTGGGACACCGAAAGTCTTGGGATTCTCTCATTCGCAGACACGTATGTGTACGATGCATTAGTTAGCCTAAGGTTGTCTTAGACTGGATACAGTAGATTGTCGGCAAAATAGAAACGATTCATGGACATCGCACAGTAGTTCGAAACCGTGAAAACGCGAACTAAATTCATAGCGTTGTTATGTTTACGTTATTTTTTATGAACAGGACATATTTAGAGGTTTCTTGGGTCGTAGAATCTGATTTTCGAGTAATTTTTTGACTACGATAAATAACAATAATTATAAACTACCTTTATACAGGGTAATCAAGGTTTTAAAGTGCCAAACTTTGTCGGTATATTCTATGGGCCTAAAGAAGAAAAAAATGTTATATAAACATAGGTTGTTTAAAATTAAATAAATTAAATAAACATAGGTTATTAAAAAGTTATTAACAAAAATAGGGAATCTTACGCCACTTGCCCTTATATATGGAGAACTTTAAAGGAGAAAGTTTATTCTCATGCTCATTTGTATACATTATGAAAAAATTATTTTATGTTACATACCATCTCAGGCTTCAGTGTCTTACAATGATTTGTCGTTGTCAGTATCCCACCTGCTATGCTGCACATATAATATAATATATTGTTATAACTTTCGTAGCTGCAAGCGGCCGCACAAAATTCTTGTTCAGTCACCTTCAATAGGTTCTAACGAATACATCTGTGCAAGATTTATCGTTACCCCGCGTTAATTCCGTTTCGTAGGTCCAGTTGAATCTTAAAAAGTAGGAAATGAAAGGGATTCAGGAAAGAATATTGTTTAAAGGGTTAAAATTATTGTTATTACTTTCATCTTTTGCATACGTGTAGCTAAAAGGCTGCTCTTTCCCACTACGCGACTAGATTTAAACTATTTCCAATCAATCACAAAATATAGTGAGGCCAAGTACGCCAATTTCAGCTGGACATATAATCTTTTCAACGCTCTGGAAAAAAATTCTGAGTGACTTAAAGCCATCCACATGCGTGTCAAAACTTACTTCAGACATATAAGAATTTATAGTAAAAATTTCAAAAAATTTCGACGAAGTCGAAAATTCGACTTTAGTTCGCGTTTCCACGGTTTCGAAACACTGTGCATCGACGCCATTTTCTAAGACGATTGCATGCGAATTTCGAATGCCGTTTTCAAAGGAGCCAGAGTTGTTAGTAGCAAAAAGTGTGTTGTGCACTTTTGTTTCCAATCAGAGTTGCAAATGTTTCATCTGAATTTTAATTTCTAGTAGTCGGTTCGAGTTATTAGCTACCTGTGATGGGTCTAATAATAAGATCAACGTTCACATGAAAGAAATAGGTTCAAAAATATTTTTGAAAGAGATTGACGCGTAAGGATTTGATTGGATCTAGAAGCTGCCGTGAAGTCGTCAAAAGCAGTCGTCTTGCGAGAGTTAATCACACACAGTCATTTGTTTCAGTGACTGGGATCCAGGTCGACAGCCAAATATCAATATTATGGGTTAGTCGGACAGCACGCTTTCACTGAAGTCTTTCTAACCAACAAATTTTAACCACTTTTTCATTCACCACCATCCTCCTACAGTCCTAATTACTAGACAGTGGTGATCAAACTGACTTTGCCACCTCTTTTATTTCTGTTTTCTTGAACCCTTGAAGTCTTGCGTCCATTTGTCTCATCTACTTACATAATGTTCACCTTATGCACTGTGTACGGATGACAAGTTATCTAAAAGCAAGAAAAGGCGAGTCTGATTGGGAACTAATGGATCCACTACTTTTGCAAGTCCAATAATCCTAGCGTCTATCATTCGTGGTTTTGTTATTAGTCAAAATAACATCCGCAACTTGGATTCTTCTGGGTAGTTAGCCTTCTTGTCATCTAGATACAAAAATAATGTTTTCGACGAGATAATTTATTAGAAAATTGAAAATAGTAAAATAGAAAATGTAGTGTCGGATTAATCAACTGACTTCCTTTTGCCATACTTCCATTCATGTATTCATCTTCTCATCCACGTAAAATGTAAGAATAATGTATTGCTGAAAAGACAATTGATTCGCCCTTCAGAGACTGCAGCTGGGCATTGTCCTGATTCTAAAGAATATTTCCAAAATCGATTCTCAAAATTTGATTCCACAGAGTAACTCGTGACAGTTTTAGATGGACACCTACTTTAACTAACATTAGGACCAAATAGATCGAGCAGGCCAGTTAGAAGCTCGCGGCACAGAAATAGTCTCGCACAGGGGCGAGTCAAGCGATTGAATTCCTCTTTGTTTCACTTTACCGGGAAGAGGAACTGTGGCCGGCCTCGGCGAAGCTGCGCCATCAACTCGAAGTGCGGCGTGTCGTTCGCGTAATCTCGGCGCGGCCGCCGAATCGAAAAGAATTCCAGGGAAGCTGTAAAAGTCGGCGTCGGATGCGGCTGATCCTGTATCGGCCAGTAAAACTTGTGCCGCGAGTATCTAAAAGTTGAACGGCGAGCGAACAACGGCTGACTGGCCTCTCGCGAAAGGCAGCGCGGCGTTCATAAAACGGCCGTAAAACACTAAACGGCTGTAAAGCTGCCGCCCCGAAACGCGCGCGGGCACCGTTGTTTAGGTCTCTGTTGTTGCTGTTGCCGTTCCCGTTCTTGATCCTGTTCTCGTTCCTGTTCTCGTGCGTTAGCATCGCTTTCTTCCTTCGCTGGTCCCGGCTGAATAGAGACACGGACCTTCAACGTTAAATCATCTGACGGCCACGCCCTCCAGGTCCTTCCTCAAGACAAGGGCCCTACTCGCGGACCCTCTCCAATCCTACGGGATGGACAACACGATTTCTTGAGCCCCCGCTCTGCTAGTTATGCTTTAATAGTTCCGTAGATTGATTTAGAAGTGAATTTATGCGACGGTGGCAAGGTGTAGGCTGGTTCCGACTGAAATTTCTTCTCAATTGGAAAATAATTGATACTCCCGCTGGGAATCCTGGGAAATGGTGGGAAGAAAAGTCCCAGACTTCCACGTAGTCGTTCGTAAACTGTCGATTGAATATTGCTTGATACTATTCGGATGGAGAAAGGCTGCGAGAGGAACTGGCAGAGCCATTCGCTTTCGAGTTACGCAACGCCTTTGTATTGTTTATGTAAAAAGTGGAAACAATACTTCGTTCTTCGAGGCAGACTACGGTTGAATAATGTACTTCAAAATAGCATAACATTGTCTACTTCATAATGATAAC
Organism: Lasioglossum marginatum; assembly: GCA_028455795.1. NCBI lineage: Eukaryota > Metazoa > Arthropoda > Insecta > Hymenoptera > Halictidae > Lasioglossum > Lasioglossum marginatum. The sequence continues at coordinate 3,052,515 of CM052254.1, read as the reverse complement.
GCTCTAAAATTGAATGTGGAATTATGTATTAATCATGAAGTTTCTGATTTATATTTCTATTTTCTGTTAAAGAGGCCAAGCTTATTGTGCGATCTTCTATTAATATCTTGACTGCCATGTGAGTTACGTCAATTTTTTACCAAACTTGAGAATAAACTTTTATTACAATCTATTAAGTAGATCAAACTTTATTAGGCTCTACGAGGTTCTGGAAGGTTAGAATAATAATTATCGTAATAAATGTCTTCCCTATTCTTGTATTATTAAATAAGTTGTTCGAATTTGTTTATAACTCTAACGGACATTCATGTCCATGACTGTCGTATTCATTCTATTATTTGAAAACGATTATTTGTAGCAAGAAACATTAAATATTATCTAACAAAAGTTCGCCTTTTGGAACAGGATGAAGAAAGGCAGCTGCACGAACTAGTACGAAATTATTATTCATGCATACAGCGGGAAGAAAAAGAGATTCCGCAAAGTACCCTCCGAAAAAGTGAGAGGCGATAACGATGAATCGTTATAGTGAGCATTTACGCAAACAACAGGGGTAACGTGGGATCGTTACCTCGAGCCTGAAAACCTTGATGCCTCTCCCTTGTCCAATGAACCCTCAAAAACTTGCAAATCTGCATAAGGAATTCCGAAGCTGCTCACACCTATTCTAACAACAAGAGCTAGAGATCTCGAGCAACGAAGAGCATCGGGGACGATAAAACCGTCATCTCTCATTTCCACAAATCCGACTGAATGGGGATCAACAAGTTCAGTCTCGACTGGCTGAGATTTCTTGTCGCGCACGCGAGTACGAAGCACAGAACATGCGGCTCGTTTCCAAGCCGAACAAGGAATTTAGTGACTAGTCTCCGGGCCGACAACCAATCATCCCGAGGAGGGCATGGGGAGGCCGAAGGAGGCCAGGAACGTAATCTTACGTATCAATTAGCCTCACGGTCCGAGGGGCTTACCCCCCGCGGGCCTTTGACCGTGCGCCGCTTCGTCTTCGAGGTGTGAGAACCGAGACACAGAGAGCGTACAGTCGTTTTACAACGTCTTCATCGTCCGGCATGTCCCTTTCTCGCTCCGTCTCTCTTCCCATCGTTCTCGGCGAAGAGGATAGCCAGTCGGAGAGCGTGGAACGCATCTGGACAGGTAAAAGAGGGCCCCTGGGCTCGCGTTGCATCGGAACCAATGGCCGATGTTTGACAAGTCATTCCCAGCAGTGGGTGGAAGTTTTGGTAGCTAATGGCTCGATGTAATTTAGCGCGTTGATTGGAATTCACTCGGCGTTTGTTCCTAGATCTTCCCGCCGGATGTTTATTAGCCTTCCCGTGCTACGTTGCGAACCATTGCCCGTTAACGAGGATCCCTGGTAGGCTCGCTGTTTTCATGCCACGGAGATCAAAGTTTCCCTTGTTCCTGACACGCTCGAGCGAACTACTTTTGTTGTGGATCATTTTGTCTGTGATCGACAAGCCTCGGCTTCGTTGAGATTGTTTGCTTTTCGGGGCCCGATACGGTTGCACGTTTTGTTCGTCAATTTTACTGTTGAACGGTTTGATAAACCTGCTGGATTTTAATTGATCTAGTGTTCGTTTGTGTGGTGGAATTGGCTACAGTAACTTCTTTAAATTATATTGGAAGAAATAGTGAAACAGCGCGGATTCTGATTTATTTTAGTCTTGATAATTCAGACTAGTTAGTAGTGGCATCGAAACAATTAATCGTGAAGGGAGATGATTAGAAGTTCCATGGAAATTTGTATGTTGAAGTTCGACAAGGTTCTCAATTATTGTAGGACATCTTATTCTATAGATATTGTAATCCTAGAAGATGTTAGGTCACATTACAGATTAGGATGATGTGTAAAAACGTATTACACTCTAAAAGTTTTATATTATTAATGGTGAAACCACCCAGAGCTGAAAGTGCCTTTTAAAAAATACAAATGACGGTAATTTAGAAATATTTTGGACATTTTTAGGCATTTTTGATCACGCTTTCTATTTTGAGAATAGAAGAACTTATCATGGCGGCCGCAATATAAGAACCGAAATTTTTCACTTATTAATTAGCCTCAAAAAAATTCTCTAACACATACCACATTTTTAGATAGACAATAAGGCTAAATACCTTGAACAGGTGCTAGCCAAGAGCAAAACGAGGTGATTGATATCGTCGAGGACCGAAAAAAAATTCCGACACCGGCGAGCCGACTCGTATTGACAGCAATGAACGAAGTGGGACGCTTGATTGAAACGGACACGATAATTTTCGTTCCATTTCCATTGGAAAATTGAACGGTGCGCATCGAAAACGTGGACGCGCCACGCATCGCTCCGGGGCGCAGAATAATACCTAGTCACACGCGTTCAACCACGGTCAAGTCCCGGACTCGAAATTACCGGTTTCGGTGAACCGAGTCTCCATTTCTCTCCACCAGAGGCGAGCTAATCTGATGGGCGTAGTTACGTCAGGTGTTCGATTCTCGCGATGCAAATTCCGCTCCGTAAGCTTCAACGAAATTCCTTTGTGCAAGCATTTCGGGGCTGATTGCAAATTAAGCCATTATTTGTCGCCGATGCCACAAAAGATACTTGGTCATTGTCGTTGGAGGACGTCGAGCCTGCGAATTTTATGTACGACCTGGTGGGCCGGGAATTTGCGAATATACAGTCCTCAACTTCCCTTGAACATCGAATATTTTCTTCTGGAAATTTATAAGCTTTGGATCTAGAATTGCATAAAACAAAAAATGATTTTACATATTCATGGGTACACTTCTTCATATATGAAACATGAATTTCCAAGTCCTTTCATAATTTCTGTCATACGTATGTAAATAAATTTAGTGAAATTAATGTTGTACAATTTGTAAATAGATTGAAATTGACTTACTTAAAAATGTTGTTCGTCTTCTGAGAAATATAAATTCTACTATCAAAATTGCATGAAGAATCAAAATCAAATTAAATTGTTACAGTCCATTTGTTGAATGAAAATTGATCCTACTGTGTTACAAGTTTATAATAACGTTCAAACAATTAGTTACTATCGCAGTCATCGAATTCAGCAGAATTGATGGACTCCCGCAAACTTTGAGCACCCTCTAAAACATGCTGAGTAACGTACAGCCCAGTTTCACAGTTCCCGAAATCGTTTCGGGGCGAGTGTTCCCCGTCGAATATTTTTTTTTAAAGGTGCGAGGCGAAGAATACCGTGTGGAAGACGATTTAGGCCGGACGGATTAAGTATCCCAGGGCCCCCCGTAGCTACACATGGGCCCCTTTTTGGTGGGTGTTAAGTAATACATTATGTGGACAGCACCTGGCACCGCGTGCGGACGGCCGCATAAAGCTCTGATCCTTTTCGGCAGAGAGAAAACGATCGGGACTTGTTAACACTCCCGGAAACACTATGGTCAGCCACCGGACAAACACCTCATTCAAGACCGAATCGGCAAAGTGCATCCATTAATTCTCTAAATTATCCTCTTACCTAACAATTCAAACCTTTCTTCGAATTCTTTGGCTTTATCCCGTATTTAACAATAATTTTGAATTTTTCATTGATGAACTTCGGAGAGATCAGCTGACGCTTAGTTCAATCAATGAGATCATGTGTTGTTAAGTAGAAGCTTATTGCTGGACTGAGGATCTTTATGTATTTATAGCAAAATTGAGTAGATGAAATTCAAAATCGTTAGAAAATTAAAAAAATTGAAGATGTCAATATATGCGATTCATTCTCTGTTAAAATTATTAAGGGAAGAATTCAATGTAGTTTCTATTTCTCGCAATCGATGCAGACAATTTTTATTCTACTTATTAGTCTACTTATTACATAACTGAATGTTTTTGATAGAAACTGAAGAGTATTAAATCTGTGATAGGACCGTGAAAGTTATGTTGTCAACCTAAAATTATTCCATCGGTTAACTAAAAACATTTTGAATACTACAACAATTTCGGTGTCATCACAATTTCATAGATCATTTATAATTCTCTGTTCCCACATGATTCCCAGAGCCAATGTCGCTTGACAAACTCAGTATTAAAATGTATCCAATTACATTACCGATCTAATTAACTCGATCTCCAAATTGAATTACGCAAAAAAATGCTTCAGGTATAATACCAAAGCAGTCCTTTCGCTGGCCATAGGTGTGTGTGTGGTTCAAAGTAATTATTCAATTAGCATAAACCTTCGTATAAACTCGACGCCGACCGAGGATCGCAAGAAAAGAAAAGGCCGCGCATTCCAGTGCAAAAGCACACGCGATGAATCCTGAGGAAAAAGGAGGATCGGAGGTGGGAGAGTCGCGGGCGGAACACATAGGGCCGACAGCATTTAGAATCGGCCTTATTGCGGGCCCACAAGGCGCAGTTAACGAATTCAGATGGGGCACGTTCACACCTCCGGCTGATTAGGCCGAGCATAATTTTCTCTGTCCGGCTTGTGTTCGGACAGCAGGGCCGTAGGTCGTCCGAGGGGACCCGACCGAGGCCGGCTAGCCACGAGAGAAGGGTCCGAAGTGGTGGGAGAAGCCGGTGGGCCCGCAGAGTGGGGGAAGGGAGGAGCGGCGGGGACAGATGGAGGGAGAGAATAGTGGCGTAGAAGGTGTCGGGCAATACTTTCCAGGTCGTCCGTCGCCGCTTGACGTCTTAATGCACGTCGAGAATAATCTCACCGCCAATTTATTACACTCTTTCTCATTTCTTCTCGGCTGCCCCCTCCGTGCGACGTCCCACCCCTTCTGCCTCGGCCCCACGGCGCACCTACTGGACCCTTCCTTTTGTATCCTCTCGACCAGAGTGGCTAGTCCTTTCTTTCTCGCTCCTCTTTCGGGCTCGTCGCCTTTCTCGTCGTCCTTTTTTCCACCGACCGTACGATGCGTACTCTCTCTTTCTCTCTCTCTCTCTCTCTGTGTGTGTCTCTCTGGCCCTCTCGTCCCACCCTCCGGCCAGCCTCGCACCTAATAGAATACGTAATTTGAATTTTTGAATTACGCAGCGGCCCACGAAGCGCTCGACCGCGCGCCTCGCCAGGGCCCGCCTCGAAAATAGCGAAATCCCGGCTCCGGCGACACAAGAGAGAACCGCTCGATAAATTTATGAAGTTTATGGGGATTTCGAGAGGCCGCCGCGTACACCCCCTTCGCACCCCGTGCCCCTCTCGACAGCCTTTTAGACGCGCAGTCGGGTGCCCGGGAAATTCGTGCAACCGGGTATAATCGATGGTTCGATGGCACGGTCGGGAGATGAATCGGGTTTCAATTTTGTTGGACGGGGATCGTCCTTTTTGGGATCGACCGGATCGCGACGGGGGCAGGCGGGATTTAATTCGGGCAACGGCGCGGCTCCATTCAACGCTGAAGGGCGAGTTTACGATCGAGCGGAAATTCCGTTGATTAATACGCGTTCGTGAATTTCGATTATTTTCGGCGATGCGTAGACGAGCCCCCCGTGTTATCTAATGCCTCCGGATGGAATGTTATTTAATTTCATGCATTTTTAACGCTTTCGTGGATACGCAAAATATTCTGCGGCGTTTAATGACAATGTTACAGGATTGTGCCTATGCTCATTTCGAAGAGTGAAGTCTCTACTTTGACACCATTAGAATTAGCTTTTCCAAGAACTCTCGGTTCACATAAAACCACAGTCAGCATGAAATGTTTTCTTATGATAATGATATTGCTTTTCCTTAGAAATTTTACAGATTCAAACAACTGTACAGAGTAAACATTTTTCTCCACGCTCGTTTCAAAATAGCCTCCATTTACAATGAAATGTTGTAATATTTTTTCACACGAAGTTACGGTTAGTGACTCTTTAATTTTTGAAGTACTGCATACACAAGCTTGTAAAATGTATGTATACATATGTCTATACATTTGAATGAACAACACTAATTTATCATTGTATTTATAGCAATATTTCTATGTTTACAATTTACAGCAATATTTGATTACATTCATATAAAATTGTTATTGCGATGTACCAAACAGCAAAAATATCAAAAGTATTTAATAGCCTATGTACCTACTATTATACAATGTATTATTTTCTAATTATCAAAATTTTCAAAATATTCAATTTTATCTTCTCGTAATCAATGCCGAATATTTTTATTTTGCACAAAGATCCACAGTTTACCAATAATTTAGTAAGCCACAGCCCGATGACGAAAGAGAATGTATAATTCATTAGCGCGCCGCCATTAAATCACGCGCAAATGACTTCTACCTACTCCGGACACATTAATTTTTATAGCTCGTCGCGTGATCGATTAGATGATTGAATTAACGACAGGGTACGAGCGGATTCTTGTAAAATCCGCTCCGTTGGACGTAAATTACAGCTTCCCCGGAGAACAAAGGAACCCGGGCACTCGGTCTAATTTCGACAGGTACACCTGGTTTCTTTAATGAACCGTGAAGAAATTAACGAAGGCCGTTGCTCTCCGATGACGAAGAAGCCCGTAAATCTCCCGCTCGTATAATAATTTAATAACGGATATTCGTATGGGTATGTGAGACCGACACCTTATTTAGGCGACGGTTAGGGTCCTCGGCTGTCTTCTTATGTCCATAAATAATCATTCTCGGATTAAAAACGAACCGGCAATCGTGGAATCCGTGTATTAGCTGGCCCGGGCATCCGGAAATTTGGGTTTTGGCTGCCACTTTGAGGGGCCCCGCTTTTTAACCGATGCCGAGGAACCCGTAATAGTCGCTTAATTTCGTTCGGTTGCCCTTGATGCATGATTTATACGTGGAAGAATGGCGCTGTTTTGAATACATCCTGATTAAACTTACGGTAAGCCCGCGATCACATTATTCGGTGCTTACGATTTTAATGTCCCCAGAAATATTTGCCGAATGCTTAAATGTTAGTCTTCGACCGAAGGAGTCGTGTATTGTTAGCAATTTTTGGTCCATGAACTCAATAATTGATTTTTTTGTCATTGAAACTGTAATCATTATAATGTTCAAATACTCGAATCTACTTTTGTCTATTAACCTATGTTGATTTGATGTGGATCTTTCTGTGTCGATTTTTAAGGTGGATCGTAAAAGCTACTACACATTTTATTAATCACACTGCATTTTGTCTACGTTTTTAGTTAACACTAAACGTACAGAGCCTTAAAGATAGATACATGTTCCCTTATAAAAATGACATGATTGATTTTATTTAGACTTTGTGCGGCTCCTATTATAATACGTGCTCTACTAAAGATATTTATACAATCAATTCTTATTAAATCATTTTTATTATTTCAATAATTGTAAAAATCTGGATGTGGAAAAAAATTTTTTCAAAAATTGCAATTGAGTGGAATTGTAGAAAAAATATTAAAAGTTGCATTTTACAACTTTTTTATCTGTGTCAATTAAACATATTCTGAAAAATTCGTCAAAATCAGTCGACGTTGCAATAAGCTACAAGCTGCAGTAAATCTAAGGATTCTTACATCTCTCAATGCCTGTCGTTTTTTCCCGCATCAACCTATTTCGATGAAACTATCACAAGTGCATATAATTGACACAGCTCTACAAAACGTACTTTTTAAATTTTCTATACAGACTCACATAAAAATGTTGTAAAATGCAACTTTTAGTATTTTGTCTACAATTTCGATCAATTGCAATTTTTGAAAAAATTTTTTTTCACATCCTGTAGCAAACTAATTGCTCTAGCTTCCCGAAAAAGTTCAAATCGTATAGTACAATATTAAATAAGTTATCGTGTTTTTTGGAGTATCCGAATATTAGTGGAAGTCACTGTAAATATCAAGTAAATTCATTTTACTCCATGACGAGTATACTCGTCACAGCTGAGACCCTTAATTGCTATTCAATTGAGGGTCTTTTTATCATTGAGTTCAACTTTGTGTTCAACAAATAATGTAAATATCTGTAGTTCATTGACCAGTTACCCCGAACAGACTGTACTTTCTACGTAAAGATATTTAGCGGAGTGTGTGTCTAAAGAAACAAGAGTGCATCAGTCACGTTAACGAGAAAATGATTGACGACGTTCCTCGCAGCAATGTAGTGACGAATGCTCGTCATCTAGCCCTCACACCGACGGCGAATTTTAGATGATGTCTGAACGGAACTTGCCTTATTAAGAGTAATTGAAAAGTCATTCGGCACGAAGGGACATCTTGGCTTGGCAAGATCCTTGGTTTCCGAGTCAATTGGACAAAGGGAAGATGCGTGTGGATCTGTTAAAGAATGCCACTTTTGAGCAGTTTCGAGTCGTCCTGGGATCACCTCGAGGGATCTCGAAAGCAGAGATACACGAGACCTGTCAAAATTAACACGCGAACCGGCAATCGACGTCAACAATCCTCGCCAGCTACCAAATCGCAACAAAGTGGACATCTTTTCGGGGCGAGTATCCGCGTGGAATAGTCCGGGCGGATTCATTGGCGGCTGAAGTCCTGGTTTAGCTGCGGGACCAGGCTATAAAAGAACGCGATCCCACTAGCGTGGCTTGAGTCGGAGAAAGAGGGAGCAGCGAAGGATGAGAAACGAGATTAAGAAGAATAAGAGGAGGGAGAAGAGAAGAAGAAGAAGAAGAGGAGGAGGAGGAGGTAGAAGAGAACGTGGAAGACAAAGAAGAAGAAGAAAAGAAGGAAGAGGACGCGGCAGCTGTTGGCCAAATTAAGTGATCATCTCGTCATCATCAGTGGAGCCGCCACGAGGAGGAGAACGAGGCTCTCGTAGTTGCGCTACGAGTTCCACGTTGATGCCACGTTGCCGCCGCACTGCCGCCACGTTGTTGCTGAAGCGATATAGGCCCGTAAAATTAGCATCGGCGGATCGTAAAGGATGCCTCGGAGAGGAAAAAGATAACGCGCACCGGCCACGGATTGGACGTTGTCAGTAGGAGTAAGAGAAAGGCCTGAGAAACCGCGAGACCGTGGAAGGGAGAAAACATTGAGAGGGATCACGGGCCAAGATGGGCCTGGCGCAGACCACGAAGACCGGCTTTGAATATGTGTCCCTGGACGGATTTAATAAGCGCGACCGATAATCGTCGTATTTACGAGCGGCCCCGAAACTCCCTGGCTCGAAATTAAATTATTGTCATAATAAAGATGGCCGTCCGCGACGTCACGGCGCGGCGCGACACCCGCCTCGCATCACGTTGCCATTTTCTGCGGGCCCCGCTCGCCGCGGCGCTGCCTGTCGGGTTAACCAAGGCCCTCTTCCTGCGGCCCCGACATTCGAAGCAGTTCCGCTTCAATTTTGCTTATGTCGACTACCTCGCGACTCGCGGATGCTGATTCGCCGAGTTTCTTTACGGTTGTCACACGAAATGTTCGATCGACATCATAAATGTGATTGTTCAAGTGTTGCTCGAATATCAAAAACGAAGTGAGATTTTGAACTCACGACCATTATGTATTGCAATACAATGCAGAACGACGGTTAATCCACTGGGCGATTTTAATAGAGGTCCTTGTCCTTAACATGAATGCGGAAACAAAATTGTTTTAACAATCCGGAGACTTTGGAAAGATAAGTGTATATTCTAATTAGATTTCAGATTGTATACACTCCTATAAATTTAGAATAGAAAAATGTTTAACGGGGTTCAATAAGATTACTATGTTCATTGTTATACATATGATAAAATGTCTGATAGGCTGTAGGCACCTTTCTGATTCTATTTTCTACACATTAGCTCATAAGAATTTATATTCACCTACACAGAGATCTGCAATCTAAGTATAATAAAACTGTATGTATAACTGTCTACAACAATTTTTCCATAAGAATAATAGAAATAATTTGAAACTGAATGATTACATGTATATGAAAAATGTGTTCTAAGTTGAGAGTAGAAGACCGAACATAAATATTTTCTCCGGCACTCATTATTTACACTTCTAACTGGAAAAAGTATGCACGTCGAAGATTTATGTAACCGCTAATAAACAAATAAGTTAAAGACCGTTTCTTAATTCAATAATAATACACCTTTAATTATGGAAGGTGTTTCTCGCAGCTGCAATTAGAATTCACGGACGCTTGTCGACGTTATACGCGGGCGGCTTCAACTATTACGTTATCAATCATTTCAAATTAATAGTTCCCGCATTAGCATAGAACATGATTATTGATCCATGACCACTTTCTGGATATTTATACACCTATCGTCAGCCCATTAATTATTGCAGTCGAGCTGGCCATCGCCGAAGTTGTGCTCTAACGTAACACGCAATAAATATTCTATAGGATAGGCGCGAATTCAGCGGAGCGAGCAGCAATTAGTTGACATTAAGTAATGTCTGGAAATTTCTCCGTGTGGTAACGTTAGACAGCTAATTTTAAGGTATCAGGCGTCGACCGGCGTAATGAATAAGAACGTAACATTAATTTTCGCCAATTTGCATTATCGGAATATTAAATGCGCGTTACGTTGCCTTCAAACCGTGCCACAAGATACAAATTTTAAACATTACATCATCTAGTCCCGTTAATATTCGAGTATTGAAGAATATTCTCTGCGAAATTGTTCGTGATCTCATGTTGTTATTAAACAAATTCGGGAATAAATGCTTTCAATTTACAAATGTAATAGACAATACATAATAATAAACTTATACGTGACTACTTAATAGATTGTGTATTTATAGAATTGTATGATTTACAGCTAAGAACTACTTAACAAAATGATTGAAAAACAAGTGGTAATTTTACTTACATTGTTATTATACATTTTTCAAATTAAAGTTCATTTATTAGCAAACATTTTAAGGTGGTTCGCTAGCATTTAAATAATGCTACCTCCAGCTCTAACTAGCACTTTTGCCACTCTCTTGCAAATAACGAATTGTTTCGAGTGTTCAACTAGAATGTATCGATCAGGGGTTTGATTAAAAATGCATGAAGCCCGATTAGAATTGCATGTGCGCAATAACTGCCGAGTATTAAGGGATTAGTGCTAGGGCTGTTGCAGTTGAAGACAGTTCTATGCGGAGCGCCATTTATCTCCCTGGATTCGCAAACGTTCAAGTACTGCAATTTCATTTGCCAGGGGTATAACAGCGGCTGTATTGGAATAAACTGTACAAATTGTCCATCGTTTAGGGCGCTTCTTTCCCGTTCCGGATGACTTACTCGCCGCTATCCACCATTTATCCCCCATAAATCCCGATATTACGACGCGCGCTGCTTTCCGCGAGATTCGGCCGAACTTGAATTCCATCTGTGAATGAAGAAATCAACCATTAGGTGGGCTCGCGGCAAGTGGATTACCGTCATAAATATCGTTTATACCTCGTAAAAGAGCCGGCAAACGGCCAGCGACAAACCGAACCGAATCTAATTCCTATTATCCGCGAAACGATTAATAGCCGTGTTTACCATAAGTCCAACACAAAGTGAAAGCACCGTACAGAACCGTCGCGTTGTCGCTGCCGCAGCCTCGTTCGCGGCTTGTCAATGGAAATACGTTAAACCGGATGTATTTATTGTCACGTCGACCCGCTGATTATCAATTGCGAGCGCAGCTTTCGTAGCAGGTGCACGTCCGTTTCTGAAACCGCAGAATTCACTGCACATAGCTTCCAGGATTCCGAAGCCTTCGGTCATCGCTAGGCTGTCGAATTTAATACAACATTTTTTTTTTGTATCAACTACAAGACACAGCTAAGTGAAATTTTATTTCATTAAATAATTTGAATGTGTTGAAGATAATATATCTGCATTCTTGAATTCGTTTATTATGATTAGACTGCGGATCTTTATGCAAAATAAAAAATGTTCGCATTGATTGCAGGACGCAGGAGCCAATTCTTCTTTTGATGATCTTATTAAGCTGAAACTAATACCTTGATGTCCTTAAATATTTTTAACATGTCCACTGGTTTAAATCGTACGTGCCAATTTTTGTCATAAATGCATAAAATCTGCAGTCTAATTATGATATACTCTGCTCTGCAAAAGAAAGAAGCATCCGGCCATATTTAATAGAAAAGCGTAGAAAATCAAATAAGAACACAATAAGTTTTGGAAAGGATTCCGCTGTTTAATTGAATAGTTCTGAGAATATGTGTTATTGTGGATTATCTAATATTCTAAATGCAATAAATCAATTATTGTACAATACAATTTCTACATAAAGATATTGTTTGTCATTATACAATATCTTATAATTATACCGGGTGCTTCTTTCTTTACATATACATATATGAATGGAATATACATACATACATATATGTATATATATATTTATTATATAATTATAATACATATACATGTATGTATTGACCCTTCTCTTTCCAAGCTTTAATTATACATACACTCTAAAGACAAGTCCTCTGGAAATTTAAAAAATAATTCGATTCAAACAATTTGTTATCAACGTATGATCTTCAGAAATAAATGAGACAGGATTCACAGTTGTGATTTCAGCCTTCTTTGAATAGCATTTTTAATTGTGCGACGACGACAACAATTGATTGATTATTTTAGCCTCTTTTAAAATGTAGATTGTCCGCTAATTGCAGCTACTATTTTCATCAAAGATATAGCTATATATACATTATTAAACATAGTCACGGACAATTGAATATTTTATAGATAAAACAAGAATTATTATAAGCTTTTTCTGCAATTTCTAAATTATATCGAACGTATTGAAGCTGGTTATGAAGAAAATAAATTTCTATTGGTTGTCGGTCTACGCCCAGTTTTAACATTTTAACGACAGATGACTCGATTCTACGTCAAGCCGGACGCTGTATTTTATTACCAGTGACATCCTGTTGTGTCAACTGAATAACGATACAAAATATAAAACGAATACTTTATCAAAATTTAGCGAACACCTCCTGGTAAGCAACTTGTCGCATCGGATATTTTCAATAAGAAAAAGAAATAGATAATAATCTAGTTCAAATTGATTTAAGTATCTAAGTAGACTGTGAATTTTGATAAATAAATCTTCAAAAACTTTGTGGAAGCATGCTGACATTCGATACGATTTTATGCTTGATCCTCCAGTCTAGTATCGATCTACATGCTTGATCCTCCAAGGAACACTTTTGATTATATGAAAAATTTGCGGAACACAAAAATTAACCCCTCGCTTTACAATATCGTGTCTGACACGTGATGAAGATTCTTAACACATTCTGATAAAAATGTATGTTTATAATTTCCTTTAAACCGAAATAAAATTCTATTTTGGTTTTGTTGATATACAGCTATTGGAGAACATAAAGGCATACAATTTATATCAAGATTCTCCTTTTTTAGGAAATTACGATCTACAAAAAAAGTTCTAGTCACTAAAACCATAAAATAAACCGTAAAGTATCCCGCGTAGAAATAAATATATTTTAGAAAACATATTATTAAATATATTTAATATATTTCGCGGAATTTCGTGGAACACTGGCAAAAAACTCGCGGAACACCGGTTAAGAACCAGTGATCTAGAATCTGGACTCTAGACTAAAAGCTTCAGCAGATCGCGTCGTCGTGCAATCAAATATCTGAAAATCACACGGGACTTCCCGTCAATCGATCTTACACTACACGGGCGCGCTTATAATCCCTTGTATCGAAATAAACACGATGGCAAGGAAATGAGTGGAACGTTACAGTCCCGCAGAAAAAAACGGAACGGCGCCGGTGAAAAAGGCGAGTTTGTGAGGAACCGATACACGTATCGCAGCCTCTAATGAAGTGGTCATTAAATTAATAGCGGCCGATTTAATTCAAGGGCATTTTTCTCGGCCGAAAGTGGTTTCCGCGGAGCGGCAAGCAAGGCGACGCGATTTATATTCAACGTGGCCGCCGCTCGTTCGTCTCTGCCTAAGTTTCACGACTTTTTTCTCGACGGTGCTCGCTGGAGCAGAAAGAGAGAGGATATCTAGAGGGAGAGACAGAGATAGACGGAGATGGTGAGAGAAACCAAGAGAGACAGGAAGAGAGAGAGTGGGAGAGAGAGAGTTCGCGGTGATACGTTTTGCCGACGGAGCTGGCGTTGAAACAATGAACCGACCAACCGGCGTGGTCCCTGCAAATCTCCAGGCTTAGCACCCCCATTGTCACCCCCGTGCACGCTACCCACCCCTTCGACCCATGACGACGGAAGGGTGCTTCGCGGATTTAGACGGCCCTGTCGCCATAGCAACTGCAGCCACCGCCAATCTCTCGAACTTGTTCTCCATACATGAGCTGGTACACGCGCACGTCCTCTCTCCGCTTCCGAATCGACCTGGCACGCTTCGATTTGTCGTGGATCCTTCGATCCTCTTATTCTGTTCCACTTTCCAGCTTCTACTTTTTCATCGGATGTACCGTGGCTCCAAAAACCACCAATTCAAAGAGTTACAACGTTTTTTGACCGGTCCCGTTCGAAACGCGAATCGTGGAACTTGTTAACCCCTATGATTTATTTCAAGGTTTGGTACGGGTTAGGTGATTGCAGCGATTTGAAATTCTTTTTATTCGCAATTTCGTAGAAGGAGACAGTTGTTTGAGTGGTTATATGTATTCTTCAATGAGTACACTACTGTGCAACAGAAAGAAACATCCGGTCATCTTTTACTGCTTGCCCTACGATTTATTTTACGGTTTCAGTGATTACAACTTTTATTGTAGTTCGTAATTTCCTAAAAACGGAGAAAGTTTATATCTATTGTATGCCTACATGTTCTCCAATAACTATACATTAACAAAACCAAAATAGAATTTCATCTCGGTTTAAAGGAGATTAATAACACACATATTTTTGTTAGACTTTGTTCAGAATCTTCATCACGAGTCTGACATGTTTATAGGGCAAGGGATTAATAGAAAAGCGTAAAAGATTAAATAAGAACACAGTAAGTTTTGAGAAAGGATTCCGCTGTTTAATTGAATAGTTCTGAGAATATGTGTTATTGTGGATTATCTAATACTCTAGATGCAATAAATCAATTATTGTACAATACAATTTCTACATAAAGATATTGTTTGTCATTATTCAATATCTTATAATTATATTGGGTGCTTCTTTCTTTTGGTCAGTAGTATATGTATAAGATAAATGTGCCTCATCTCAGACTCTACACAGTAATCAGCATTTCTGACAACAAATTGATTAATTGAATGAATGTCTGGAAAAAGGATCTATGTCAGGTTTTTTAAATTTTATAGGAGCGCAATTTTGAACTCAAACGTGAATTGCAATAATAAAAATTAGCTGAAAAAATTACATAGGCCCTTCTTTCAGGCAATCATTCACTTAGAGATGACCGCTAACTCTTATGCAATTGAATGGGGACAATGGTCAGCCTACTTCTCATTCTCAATGTATGAAACAGTGTATTAATAATAACGATTATTATTAATTTCGAAAGATTGAAGCTTCCTGTTATAACAACCCCCGAAATTGGATATCGGATTTTCTGAAAAATTTTCTTAAATAGGGTCTTCTCGATGTGAAGAATGTAATTGCTAAAATGTCCTTTCCGATTAATCCTTTTTTATATAAATATTCAATGACTGCATGATTTTTCAAGTTTTCCATTTTTCTAACCAAAGCAATCAGCTGCCTGAAGTAAGCTATTTGACAGATCGATTTGGAATCGGTGGTATGTTCACATCAAGGACGGATGTTTTCAACAACGATATGTTCTTTCTGCTACCAAAACCATCTATATGTCAGGCTACAAACTTCCTGAATGACCTAGTATGATCCCTTCTACTGGCCCAGTCTTGTAATCAATTCAACAACATTATCATTCCATCTAAAAGCGATTTCCCCTGCCCTGACGACCATAAAAGACACATCCTTAAATTATGAACCTTGACATCTTCTAGCAGTGTTCACGTTACGAAGACAAGAAAATTCTAAAAACTATCATACTTGAGACACAGGAAAGAGGTTCGAATGATTCGCCATAAATCGACTGGAGAGCCAAGCATAAATTCCCGTCGGAAAATTCGCAGGTTTCGGAGGCGACCGGGTCTCTTCTCGGTCAAAAGAATTTCTTGCGCAGCGAGCGAGAGGAGAAATCGTTCTGGGGGCTTAAGAGAAGCTTGCCCGCTCCTCCTCGGGAAGGCGTAAATCCACGTAATTCGATTTGGTGTCCCTTCGATTCCGGGGAACCGCGCCGGAGCTTTCGCAGATTCGTTCCTGAAGGAATAAGAATCGTAGAAGAGGAAACGGGAGATAGAGATAGAGATAGATAGATAGAGAGAGAGAGAGAGAGAGAGAGAGAGAGAAAGAGAGAGAGAGAGAGAGAGAGAGAGAGGAGCTTACGAGCGGACTCACGGACGTGATAAACTTCCGACAGTGTGCGACTTGTTCAAGGGATGGGCACACAGCGAGACAAAGGGTCAGGCAAGATCGGAACTAGGGTGAGGAAAAAAATAAGGTCTAACTTCTCCCCCGCTGGACAGATTGGCCGGCAAGAAGGGGAATGGCGTGAAAACGTCTCCATTTGCGGGACAAAGAGCTCGTCTTTTTCGAAGTCCATCTTCTATGTTTTATCCTCCGAGGCCCTTCACCCCTTGTATCCGACACCCTCGCTTGCTCCTTCTTCAGCCCTCTTACGGAGCTACTGAGCCAGTAATGGCGGCTCTGATCGGTTCCTCCCCCGCGACGGTTTCTCCTCGAAATCTCCGACGACTTCATCTTGTCGATGCGGAGATTATTTAATGGATTTGGTTCGAAGTCTCAAGACTTTGAAGATGGTTGGGGGTGTTTCAAGTTTGAGTCTGCTATGGATTTACGGGAAAAAATACTGCGTTGCTTTTATAATCTTCATGTGTATAATGTTAATAGTGATGTTTATGCTTTGTAAATTATGCTAGTGGTGCATCGAAATGTTCAGACTTGTGTTTTATTTTTCTTGTTACTGAAAAAGTATTATACGATAGTATTATACTATGGGCCGATTAAAGTATTAGAACCACTTGCATAAATTGACGATTTTACAATTGAAATAATTAATTTTCTAATTGTGAAGTATTGTTGAAGGCAGATTACAAATATGAGATTCAATTACTTGCCATAATAATATCAAGTCCAACTCAGACGAAGAATTCAAGTAAAATTTGTGAAGTCTGAATGTTATTTCATTCTTTCAAGTTAGAATTATCATTCTATGCTGACGCTATCAATATTTAAGCTTTCGTTTCCTTCTAAAAAATGATTTCAGGTAAAGAAGACGTTCCAATCAGGAAGAAAATTGTACAACTGGTTAAATAAACTAAATCATTGTTTGTCCGGTCACGATTAGGGGTGAAAATATATCTCGGACAGTTCGATAATCGCGAGTCATAACCGTTCACCCCCGGTAATTGGAGCGGACCCGTTTTAAGTAAAATGCAAGGTTATGGAAGCTGCCGGTTCTTAATGATTGTAAATTGTCGCGCAAGAGGGTGGCTTCGTAAACGATTTAGCGATAAGAGGCGCGGCGGAGCAAACGCAGACCGTAGTGAAAACAAAACGAGAGAAGACGGTAAAAATGTTTCATAGATACAAAGAGCCCGCGGGCTGGCCAGGGCGGTTCGTTCGGTGGAGATTGGCCCAAATGAAATTACCCCTCGAAACCACCGCACCGACAATCTCCAGCCGCGAATAAAAACCGCGTACTTTGCCCTTTTAATACACGCACTACCCGGCGAAGATAAGCCTTTTCCGGGTCTATTTACGAACCCGTTCACTGGTTGATGTAATCGCGCGGTGCTCCGATCAAGGCGGGTTTACGATCGTTCGCGTTCTACTCAGCTGATTTTTCGGGCAAATTGTTTACCCACTTTCCTGCCACCGACATATTCTTGAGAGAACACTGTGAACTTATTTTTAACTCTCTTCAACTCAATTTTAGTCATGTCTCAACTTTCTTCAGGAACAAATTCTGCAGGATTCAAAATATACAATTACACAATGCACAACTAAACATACGATATACAATTAAATTAGGAAAGAAATAAATATTATTTTCAACTCGGTAAAATTATCAACAGAATTGATGATATTAAACAATTACAGTCAATTATAAAACAAAAATTATAAAAGAAAAGTGGCATGATGTCTCATATGGCAAAATATGACAATTATTAAATAATATTATTGAGGGTAATATTAAATTATTATGAAAATTTAATTAAATTGATAATTTATTATAGTAATTTTAATTGTACATACAAATCACGAACAACCATTATCGGTCATCATATACGATCTCAAACTCTCGCCAAACGGCTTCATGCCAGTTCATGCGTCCTTGATTTGATTCCTACTCGCAAGACTCGAAGAGATTAGCAACATACCAGTTATCCGAGCAGCGCACGATAGCTAAATCTTGGCAATTATGGTATCAGATTCGAGTCAGCGATTAAAGGCGGGGGGCCGTGCCGGTAACTGGTAAAAGAGTGGAAGCAAAAAAGAATTGACCCGATGGGGGATTTAAAGAACTCCCAGATTTCCTATTCCCAATAACACCGGGCCGCGATCCCTTTATTTTCCGTGTGCTTATCTACGCCGGCAGCGAAATATTTTCTGTTCGCCGTGTAATTTCCATTCGCCAGCCACACGGACAGCCGTACACACGAGTGGCCGGTTTTTCCGTGAACGGGCAGCAGGGCCAACCATAAGAAGAGTACGGCGAATTGCGTATCCTGGCAAAAAATTACCCCGAAGATAGAAAAGAGAGATGGCAGTTGCCGAGGGGATGGCTGGTGGAGAAGGGGTAGGTAAAATCGGAAGCCAGACAGCCTGCGGCTAGAATGGACCGTGGACCGTGTTAGCCAGGAGTCGCTGCCAAATGAAATTATCCTCCGAAAGCACCGACGATCTCGGGGGTTAATTCCGCGAAGGGGGTGGCGCCGGCGCTGTTTGTTACACCCCAACATCGGTATCACTGCTGCCCGCTGCCTTGGGCTGACCATAATTTAATACCGGCCGCTAATACATCCCTACCAGCGTTGCTCAACCCTCCGGTAGATAAGAGTGTTCATCCCTCTGGTTACACCTGCACCTAGGGTGAAAGGGTGTAGCTGCACTGGTAGCTAAAATTTCGGGACGAAGATTTCCAGGCGGTTGCCGAGGGTGCGTTCTCTCTCGGTGATAAATGGGATCGAACCGAATCGTGACTCGTTTGATTGCCCAGTCGAAATTAACGGGTCAAAACTGTGAAATATTCACCGGCGGAATTAAATGAATGTTCAGCTTCGGGTACGGAGCAAAGTTATTTGATGGAAGACGTATGGAAGAGTATTTATTTTCTATTACATGTGTGTTCTTAAAGTTGGAATTAAATTCGACGATAATTTTATTGAATGTTCAACTTCACCTTCGGTGTAAACAAAGATCTTCTCAGGTCTACAGAGTACGGGAATAAAAATATTCTACGAATTCTCAAGATAGAGAGAAAACAAAAAAACTAATAATAATAATGTGTATTATTTAATACCTAATAATTCGAAAATATAATTATAAAATTTAGTTTCCTTAACACGTTCACTGCCATTAGAATTTTATACGTTTCGCACAAGTTTCACATATTTCAATCATAGAAGTAATCAGCGTTACTAATAACTAGACTTGTGGATCTTTATGCGAAATAAAAATTGACCGCATTAATTGCAAAGTACTGGAACCAAATAAAAATGTATTTTTTCCTTTAATAATTTGAATAAGTTGATGGTAATATAACGACACTATTAAATTCTTTTAATCTTTTTACTGTTTTATGTTTTACCTATCCATTGTTACCATAAATGCATAAAATCCACAGTTTACTGATAACAATTGTTTTGTGGCAATGAAGCTCTCACCTTATCCTGTAATTCTAGTTAATTTCAGCATCATTTTCAAGTTATTAATTATTTTACTAACATCTATTATATTATATTATATCATATTATTAATACATATATTTAAAATTGTCAAACAAAAATTAATAAATCTATAATATTAACATATTACTAGGCTGCGGATTTTTTGTTGCATTTAAGAAGAAATTGCTTTATGCATTTATGAAGAAATTGGTTGGGCGAAATATAAAACAGTAAAAGATTTAAGAAATACAAAAGTTGTTAAGGGATGAAATCAATTTTTATGTTATTCCTGATTGTGAAATCAATGCTAACCATTTTCATTTTGCATAAAGATCCGCAGTCTACATATTACTAATATATTTTGAATTCTCAAACAAAGATTAATAAAATAACGATTGAATCAATCTTTTCAAGCGTGCAAATAGAAATTCGAAATGATTAAATCCGATTGTGTGTTAACGTTGAACAATCAGAGTTCCTGGAAACAATATCGTCCGACAACACTCGCCGAAACAGAATATTTTTTGTCGGTTGGTTCTTCTTTAATTCGAACCAGCGCGTCCATATATTTTTGCGCGACAGTCGGAGACGTCGGCGAGGATTTATCGTTTTAATTTCTGACGGCTCGGAAGAGGAAAGAAAAGAGGATATCTCGGAAGGACCCGAGGGATCCGCTTCCTTGGAGGACGAGCTAGAAGTGAGGCAGCGCGAGAGGGTACATTCATCACGAGTTATTAAACAAGCCAACAAAAGGCGGCGGCGACCGGAGTCGGTGTGGAAAAAATGCTGGAAGATAGAATCGGCTAATCAGTACATACTCCGCGGTGATAGATGACCGGGAGGATTAAGCCGAGAGACGTTAGTTCCTTCCTCGAGGATTTCGTCCGACAATCGTAACAAGAAACGAGAAATACGGAACGAGCAGGCGATGAAACATGCCAGACGGTGGAAATATAATTCACGGAGAATTAGTGAAATATTATTTGATTTGCCCCCGCTAATGTTTCGTGATTAAGATGGCGTCTGTTTCCGTCCGGTCCGTGACGATCTCGCGAGTGAAATGTCAAGATGGATGACGGAGCAACAGGAACTGCAAAATCCATACGGTAAAGGAATAATAAAACACAAATAGGGCAAACTGTACAATGATTGGTAAATTGTAAAAATCTTTTCAACTTTTTTTGAAATGTTTAAACAAGCTTAACTTTCTATTATTATCTATTATTATCAAGCAGTTTTACGAGTCATAAATATTTTATTATAAAATATATTCAGCAAATAACAATTGTAATACAGTCATTGGCACATTTGCTAACAGTCATATGTGGAACTCCGTTATGAAAACTTACAACGTTGCTTTGAAATATAAATAAGAAGCAATAAAAAGTGATTTTCTATGCCAGGAATTCTTAATATTTGTCGTTTAAATCAAAAGTGCCAATAACTACTGCAGTGCCAACAATACTAAAATTTACCCTATATGAAAATCTGAAGTTGGGAAAGCAGCTAAAGTACGTTCATAATATTTCAATGCAAAAGTAATGTTTTATAAAAATATTTTAGTGAGATTCACTCATGTTCTGTACAGCATATAAAAACTCAACAGTCTTTTAACAATCAAAGATAAATAATTGCAGACTTTTAAATGAATTTTTATGTTCAGATGTCCAATACTTCTGAAATGAAAGTGACCCGCATATTCGGATAGCTGCATACATATAAATAGAAGAAGGTGAACCAGAGATCGGTTACCCTAATCCGAAAAGAGGCAGGAAGTTGGTTGAAGAAAAGGAAAACAATTTCCGAGGAATTAACTAGCGCCGCCATCGTGTTTCGGATGCTACGGAACATAGTTTCGTCGCGTTCATCCCCTGGCAAGAAGACATTAATCAGGAAACTTACGTCCGGCTCGCATTCCACTGTCTCGTCGCGCGTTGTATCGCATAAATACGACGGGGGCTGATGGTTAACACGATTCCCCGCGACACGTTGAAGAGGGAGGATTCATGTTCGCGAAACTTTCCGTCAGGGGTAGGAACGTGCCACGCTGACAGACCATCATCCAGCCAGCAACGATTCTCTCCAGCCCCCTGGCACCCCACCCCGGAACACACCGGTGTCGGCTTGGCCGCCCCTCGAACCCACCCCTTTCTATATTCGTTCCTACAGAGCCCGGGGTCTGCTACCCTCTCGTACCTGTAACATCAATTAAAATTCCCGTGGTCGATGAGCCGCTGTTTCGTGCGATCGTCCGCCGTTTTTAATTGGATTAGAGCGAGACGGCTACACACAGGCTAGGCAGCATTCGGGGACCGGGGGTGGGTCGCGGACGTCGAGGGTGCCAGGTTACAGAAAGAGAAGGGGTTGGGCTCTCGGATATATGTATGTATATTCGGACGAGGAAAGGAGAGGGATCGCGCGGGGGAGGATGCCGAGCAGGTAAATGACAGAGACAATCTACTCGCACCCCCTTCGATTCCCCTTCGTGCTCTGCGATTTGCGTGTGGGGGTGGGAGAGGGAGGACATACACATACACCGGTATATCGATTCAGGTGGGTTAGTTAGAAAGGAAAAGCCCGGTGAAATTAGAGAACCAAGTTGTCATTTTTTTTTCTGTTCTCGGAGAGGGGTCGAGGTGGGGGGCCACCGCGGCTGGCAAGAATCGGAATTGAAAGTTTCGCGTGACTGGGAGACTCGGGACTTCGAGGAAACGCGAATGCTCGTGGACGATCGCGATTCTGCGGCTTTGTGTCGTGGTTCCACGATTAAGCTGCGAATATAGGCATTGCGATCAGAATAATTATTTATGTCGATCATGGGACGTGTTTTGGTTTGATCTCAACCTCGCTCTCGTGAGTTTTAGAAATTCTACCTGATCGCTCGATTGTCTTCTCTGAGACATCCCTGAAATTAATAAGTAGACTGCGGATCTTTATGCAAAATAAAAATGTTTTGCATTGATTGTGGGAAGCATGAATAACATAAAAATTGATTTCATCCCTTAACGACTTTGATACATTAAAAGCAACAATACAACATTCTTGAATTTTTTAAATCTTCTACTGTTTTATATTCCACTCAATCAATTTCTTCATAAATGCATAAAGATCCACAGTCTATTAATAAGTCTTTGGGGTTTGATAAATTGATAAAAGTTCAAGTGTGGTGGGAGTAAAGGTTAATATAACTTCTAAAGTAAATAAAGGTTAACATAACTTCTTCTCTTGAAATTTTGGCCAGCGATCGCATTTTAACTATTTAATATTTGTGATTTTAATATTTGTGATTTTAATATTTGTGATACCGGGACCATTTCTCATAATAATTTAAATAACTGAAAGTCAATATCTACTCTTCCTTTTTACAGTGTTTAAGACTTTCATATTTAGTCCGATTCCCTAAAGAAAATATTTTTACTATTAAAAAGTCCTTCAGAAATAGTTAATCAGTTTCAATTTTATTTAATAAAATTATAAGGGAGTGCGCGGTGTGGTATGTAAGAAAGTATAAAAATAATTAAGCACACTCAGCTATGCTATAACAAATGTTTTAGGAGTTAGATGTATTTATTGCTTAGAAGGTTGTAGTAGTTGTTAGTTGAAGTGTGACAAGTTCGCCCATGAATTATGTCAAAACCGATCCGACGACGTCCATATGTTAATACAGAATCAAAAGTTCGACTTGAACGTTTCGTTTCGAAGGAAATATACGATCTTTATTGTGTAGCAATCGAAAATTAGGATGCGTAAGCATTCACCACAATAGTTAAGAACTAGGTATCTTTGCAGAAGCGAAAACGAAGGTACACATTGTAAAATTTTGTGCAATTTCTTCGGATCGATTTACAAAATCTAGAAACAACTAGATCAGTTTCTTCGATTAAATATTTCGAGGGATTGCGATATATTTTTCGACTTTCATTGAGGCGAAATGTTTATCGGATTTCGAGGATGCCCAGTAGAAATGCATAAAGTCTGCAATGCTAGTCATCATCAGCTTCAATTTATTTCAGCCGCGATAAATAACTCAATTGTCTTCCGGCATTTTCTCCGAAAGAAACGTGGCCATCTACGGGCGCCGTAAATCACATTTATCGGACGTGGAACGGTAGAAATAGGCTAAATCCATTAATTAAGGAGGAAGTTTAGAAGCGTTGCATGCGTTTGAATTGGAAACGCGACGGGACGAACGCGGACGTGTTTGCTGTTTGCTGGCCGGAGGAACGAGAGATCTCTTTTTGCTGGGACGCGAGAACGATATTTTCAGGAACGATCAACTATATCCGTGGGATTTTTCGGCGTGAACTTTCGACTGGACTGTCCGCATAAATCACTCGGACAGCCCGCAAACCGCCACGGGCGGCATTCGTGCATCGTATCTGCATTCAGAACACGCGGCATTAATTATGTATTCAATAAATTTTAAACGCATCGAAATGAATTCAAATTGCAGATTAATATTAAACGGTGTTGGCTAATTGGTTGGGCAATTATGCGGTGTTAATTAAACATTAGAGGCGATGTCTCCGAGACTTAAGGACCGCTTCGCCATCTGGCGAAAGCTCGGTGTTATTCCCTGTCGGAAGCTCCTTACGGCCAGAGCCATCTGAAGGCGAATCATGTTGGATGTTGGTAAGTCTATAAACCATAGAAAATTTAACTTTTATCCTACCACAGACGGGGTATACGATATAGACTTAAGATCAGTACAGACATCTTATGGACTTTTTTGTTTAGGCTTCGAAGGGATCCCTCGTACCATTTCGATGTCGCATTCAATGTTACCGATAAAAAAAATATAAAATTGAACAAGTCAAGAAATATTTAGATGATCGTTTAATCAAATAAATTACAACTAAAAATTCGATATATTCGAAATTAAAAAGCAAAATGAAATCAGGAAAGAAACCGCTCGAACGCTTTCGATGCGAGCATCGACGGTTTTTGTATTATTATAATGCGGCAACATTGCGCTTTTTAAGCTGACCGCGCTGTAAAATCTAGTGTCCTCGGACACACACCTTTTGTGTTGCAACGTCACGAAGTTCACTAACTGACCGTTCCATTTCGATAGAGTCCGCTATCGTACCAGAGCATTTCCTACAGAGTCGGTAATTCAGAACCGTAGACAGAAAATGCATTGCAAATCATCACGAAACCATGTTGATTATTAATTCATGATAATTCTTACATTCTGCACCGAACATATTCAAGTTAAGCAGATATTTCAGACGATGTTCTGGCGTCGGTTTTTAAGGTATAAAATATTAAAAGCAAAACTAATATCAAGGACAAAAAATTCCTAGAAATATTGTACACAAGAAAGTATTGAAGCATAATTTTAGGAAAATCAACAATTCCTACTTCAAATTTCATATGAGATATCTCAATTTTTGTAATTTCAAAATATTTCATAAACTAGAATTATTTTATTATTACCTTACACTTTTTTATACATAAATGTTCCAAGAATCGATCTGTGGGAACAGAAATATGTTGAAAAACAGAGTAACATTAAGAGTTTACTGTAAATCAATTATCAAGATTTTACTGTAAAAAAATTAGATGGCAAGGTGGTCAAGGGAGTGCTTGTCGACATCGTTGGCAAAAGGATTATTATAAACATTAAACAGCTAGAATTAATAAATTTATCATAGTATTGTGTTGAATAAATTAATGCGTGCGAATGTTCATGGTTTAAAAGTCATTCTGTATCTTGAGTTTTATTGCCTATTTTTACGAAAAGATTAGATAGCGAGGTGGTCAAGGGAGTGCTCGTTCACATCATTAGCAAAAGGAATTATTATAAACAATAAACAGTCAGAAATAATAAATTTATCAATAATTGTTGTCACGGCGATCGACATCGATCGATGGGGTGGAGACGGTCGCGCATCGCTGCACACGTGCCGCCCGAGCTCGGTGAGAGCACTCCGTCAGTTACTCGTGGTTACTCAGGTGTGTCGCGCGTCGCGGCGGTGCCGGCAGGAGCAATCGGGTTCCGGGATCAGGAGGACTAGGGATGACCAAGATTGACCAGAGGCTTACCAGAGGTGGACCAGGAGCTTACTAGGGGCCTACCAGGAGTGGACCAGGGGTGGACCAGGGGTCATCTAGTCCGAGGTCAGGCCTACCTTTAAAGGCAGTTCAACAAATACCGATAAGTAATATTCTATTATTCTTTAATGCTTCCTTTGTCTACTCGTGGCCCACTTTCAACAATCCTGCCCTTCGACTGTTCCTTCAACGAACACCGTCAATTATTGTTTCTAATGTTCTAATTGTAATTTCTGATTTCGAATTGATATTCCTCGCGGATAGAGCTGTGAGTGAGTACGGGTGTTGTTGCATTTAACTAGATTTAAGTTGGGCTTGTGTTTTTCCTCCTGCTTCTATTGGTTAGATTGACACTCTTATGCGGAGTTAGCTGCTTAGATTCGCACTTATATATCTAATTTATATATTTGGTTTATAATTGGTATTGCTCCGATCGGAGATCCCTCAGGGGATCACTCACGGATGGGACCGTGAGTGAGTACGGGGTGTCGCGTACCCGGGGCCCGAAGCGTCTATAGGCCGCAATCGAATGCTGAATTTAGTTTCACTTTTGCTAGCTGGTCGTGTTGAAACTCATGTGCGGGGTTATAATGACTCTCTTGAGCGGGTTGTATTCGTCCTCGTGTGCGCGGTTAGGTTTGCACTCATGTGCTCCTTGTATTCGCACTCGTGTGCACAGTTATAATTGCTCTCGTGAGCTGGTTAGATTCGCACTCCTGTGCGGGGTTTGGAATTTGGTTCGACTCTCGTTTAAAATTTGTGTTCCTCCGATCGGAGGTCCCTCAGGGACCGTGGGTGAGTACGGGGAGTCGCGTCCCTGGGGCAACCCGAATTGCCTATAGGCCGCACTCGTGTGCGGGGTTAGTTGGCTCTCGTCAGCTGGGTAGATTCGCACTCGTATGCGGACTTAGTTTGGCTTTCATGAGCTGGTTTTTGGTTTGCTCTCGTAAGCGGTTATTAGGTTTGCACTCGTGTGCGGAATTTTGTTTTGTTCGTGTGATTTTGTTGTATTCGCACACGTGTGCAGAGTTATATATTGTTATGTCTAACTATTATTAGTCTGTTTCAGTTAGAATCGCAACAGCCGGTCATCTTTTACGTCGACGAAGAGGACACACACCGAAGAAGACTGCGGCGTAATCTTAAGTTTGCGTTAATCACTATGACCTCATTGCGTGCGTCAATTTTTAAGATGGTATATCTTCGTTGTAAATATGTCGAGTAATTATCGCCGTAACTTCACTTTGCTCGTTTTCTTGACTCCGACACAGTCTTCTACTGTGTCGGACAGCTTGCTCGTATGTAGTATGTACCAGATGTTGGTACGGGAATTCGCAGTAGATTATATTAATGGGGGGGGGGGGGGTTGAGATGCGTTGTTCCATACCTCAATACCACTCTCCCGTAAAAATTTTCCACCCATGTCCATCTCTGGCAGCAGGTGGTTGGAGAAGTTGGTATTGCAGTTTGAACACCTCTTGACCATTGCTCGCGTCACGCTCGAACTAGAGCCTTCTGCTCTGGTTTGGTGACTTCGGAGACTTATTCTCCCATTCACACTTTTTGCTCCGCGATAATTACTCGACGTACCTTCGTAATTTAGTATAAGTTCGCCGTTATAAGAAAGGGAGCCAGAAGGAATATTGCATTCGTTCCGACTCCCTTTCCGGGTCTCTTGTGCAGCAACCTCCTCGCGGTGAGACCTGGGCAATCTATTGCCCTCTATTTGTAAGAACTTCTAGTATATTACAAATAATGGATAATATCGAGCTAATAGCTGCACACTTCGAATTTGTGTTATTATTATACGTTATTATTATACAAGAATGTAAGATATGTTATAGATTTAAGAACAAATGTATTGAAATATATAAAGATCTTGTAAATTAATCTATTAAACCTATTCCCTTCCATATAACATGTTGCAATGGCTATGTATTATTCAAGCTGGTTCATCTGATTGTTGCATTAACCTCTTGCCCTACAATATCGTGTCAGACCCGTAATGAAAATTCGGAACAGAGTCTAATAAATATATGTACGTTATTAATTTCCTTAAACCGAGATGAAATTCTATTTTGGGTTTGTTATACATGTAATGTCTATACATTAGAGAACATGTAGTCATAAAATAGATAATTTTCTTCTTTCTTAGCAAATTACGAACTACATACAAAGAAAGTTCTAATCACTGAAACCGTACAATGAATCGTAGGGCAAAGGGTTAACGCGAATAAGATTATTTCGAGCCACTACTGTTCTGTCACTTTTCCCATGAGCCCCTATACAAAGAACCATCCTGTACCCTTTAATTTACACATTTGAGAACTCCAATGACAACATACTCCAAAACCAACGCAAAGAATCTTCGAGAAATCGAGACAATTTTGTCCTAGTTTGTCTTGAGAATGTTGGCGTACACTAAAGCAGTAAACTGGGTTCGAGACCATACCAAAGAAGAATAAATTGAGTTTTCACCCGCTCGATATGACTAGAGAAATGCGACCAAAGGAACCACAGACTTCTTGGACCTTATATATTCAGGCATGGGAATTAACTGCTCGAGCATTTTCGAAGGCTACACCATCTTCATCCGGCTGCACGTCTATCTTCCCGTGACGATCCTGGTACTGGACCCACCTCAAGCCTACACATTCGTACCTACGTCATCTCACACGTTAACCACTTTTAATATTGCACTGTATATTGTAATATTATGTCTGGTGAAAAATAAAGAATGCTAATTACAACAATTAATGTGTTCTTTTTTCTCGACCCTGCACGTGAATATTCGATGAGAGAATTAGATTAAAATCTCCGAAAATTACGGATAGACAAAACAAAAATAGATTCTCCACAAATTTTCGGCCGTCCGGCTTGACGTTGACTTCTACTACTGAAAATCCGGATACCTCCTTCGATATCATGTTCTCCTAATACAAAGTTCAATTTTCGAAGTTTTCGAAAAATTTTCGCCAATTTTCGGACGTCTGACTTGTCGTTGAGTTGTACTACTTAATTTTCGAAATTTTTCGAGCGTCTGACTTGTCGTCGACTTGTACTACTGAAAATCCGGATACCTCCTTCGATATCATGTTCTCCTGATACAAAGTTCAATTTTCGAAGTTTTCGAAAAATTTTCGCCAATTTTCGGACGTCTGACTTGTCGTTGAGTTGTACTACTGAATTTTCGAAATTTTTGGAGCGTCTGACTTGTCGTTGACTTGTACTACTGAAAATCCGGATACCTCCTTCGATATCATGTTCTCCTAATACAGAGTTCGATTTTTCGAAAAATTTTCGGAAAATCCCGAAAATTGAACTTTGTATTAGGAGAACATGATATCGAAGGAGGTATCCGGATTTTCAGTAGTACAAGTCAACGGCAAGTCAGACGCTCGAAAAATTTCGAAAATTAAGTAGTGCAACTCAACGGCAAGTCAGACGGCCGAAAATTGGCGAAAATTTTTCGAAAACTTCGAAAATTGAACTTTGTATCAGGAGAACATGATATCGAAGGAGGTATCCGGATTTTCAGTAGTACAAGTCAACGACAAGTCAGACGCTCGAAAATTTCGAAAACTAAGTAGTACAACTCAACGGCAAATCAGACGGCCGAAAATTGGCGAAAATTTTTCGAAAACTTCGAAAATTGAACTTTGTATCAGGAGAACATGATATCGAAGGAGGTATCCGGATTTTCAGTAGTACAGGTCAACGGCAAGTCAGACGCTCGAAAATTTTCGAAAATTTTTGGATTTCTACGAGGAGCATTCTATTTTCAAAGTTTTCGAAAAATTTTCGGTGTTTCTGGATTTGTAGATATCTACTACATTTTTCTATAATCGCTGTATATTGGGGGAAATAAGAACACTTTAACTTGTGATATAGATATTCTTTATTTACTTCCATAACATTACAGTTTTAAATGTATACATATAATGTGGGAAAAGTTGCGTGAAAATTTCTATACTTAATTTATCGCTTAACAAAATACAACACATTCCACAACTTAAGCTACGTTTGTCGTGACGGAAACCGCGTGGTTCTACCGGACAGCTGTGGACCGTCATAGAGTACGAGACTATTCGTGATCTGATGACACTGTAGAACCCAGACGTAGGCTAACAATGATATCTTTGGGTAGATGGATGAATTCTTTGCCCTTACACTCTGTAACATAAAGAACAAATTCGTTTAAATTTATTCAATCGACCATCAAACAATAAATCCGAATTAATAGAAAATAGAAAATTAACCATTCAAGTTGAATGTAAAATCTTGAACTAAAATTAAATACACTTTTAGAGAAAAAATTTAAATCGTTGAAAAATAACTAATTTACTTAAACACAGAATTAATTTCACAAATAATGGAGAGAAATCCAAATAATTAATCTTGATCCCTATTAATAGGAATAGAGGATAAAACAAGAAAACGGAACGCACTACGCAATAACAAAATAATGAAACTCACGTGTGTTCACTTCCATTGTCATTATACTAATGACATCGAGGCCGAACCCTTGGGTCCGCGAGGGTCGTATCTACGGTGCGACGGCGGGGTGGCTACCCTCGCGAATTTTTCATTGATGGAGAGAGGCGAGAATTGTCCCACGTTCCGAGAATTGTCCCACTAATGTACCAATAGACAGGGTGACAAGTGACGTCACGATCCGTACTATAGGCGGCTTCTGTGTGTGATCAAGAAATGGGAAAAACCGCGATGCCCAGCTTTTTGAAAATATTTAGGGTATGAGAAGTATGAGGAACTTCTTTTAGAGTTATAAAACAAGAGAAAAACTGAAATAGGTATAAGCTTATGAGCCTTACAAGAAATGAAAAGCCAAATATTTTTATTGGCTGATAGTTTTAAGATCATAAAAATAGTTCACCTCTTAAGCACAGTTCTCTGATAATAATGATTTGATTAATCGGTTAACATTGGTAAGGAATAATTACTAAAGCAATTCAATAGCTTGTACCGACATAAAAGAAAGCAGTGAATTAACAATAAAGAATGTAGGAAACAATATTATTCATGTAAGTACACAGACCTACCAGTGTGAATAAAATGCAACGGCACGGTTCATACATTTTTATTTCAGGGATCGGGAAAAGCGAACAGCGCGTTTAGAAAAGAAACATTTTATTACATTCACCTACGATCTTTATACGTTTATATACGCAAATTGCAAAGTTACATACACAACAACGTACGATCCAGTTCGACAGTGCAAGACATCGCGCGTCGTCAGGATCGGGTGCATCGAGACCGCAAAATATTCTCCACCCTCGCGGCAAGAAAGTACATGATGCAAATGAGGAAGAGAGAATGAAAGTCGCGACGATTTCGTGGTGGTTAAGTTAAAAACGCTTTCGTTCCTGATATGTCCAAGATTGGCGAACGTTAAAGACTTTGCCATAGGTTGATCGTGATCAAAGGAATTCGTGATCGATCGCACGGACCCACTGTCCGACCGCGATGATAGAATGGTGACGATTTATAAATGAATTTGTACTATAATTCCGTTCGCTTCTGGCTTATTGTGCTTCCATCGATGTTACGTTACTATGGTAAAATCTTTGGCACGATTCGT
The DNA here is from genome assembly GCA_028455795.1 of Lasioglossum marginatum. Lineage (NCBI taxonomy): Eukaryota > Metazoa > Arthropoda > Insecta > Hymenoptera > Halictidae > Lasioglossum > Lasioglossum marginatum. The sequence goes on along the minus strand of CM052254.1, from coordinate 3,021,046 downwards.
CAAACGGCTGATCGAATTCTCGCTCGTAACTCGCAGCATTCATTCATTTCCGTAAATGGTCAGACGTGTTTACGCCCCATTGAGTATTCGTGATTATACCGACCACCGAGTATATTACAGCATATCGATTACATTAGTATTCCACTTTGACTTATAGATCCGTTCGATTGGTTATGCAGCTGAGATGCGAATACGTTGATTAATTCAGGATAAATTCAACAGCGAGTTGCGAGTTTCTGTGTCAGTTGATCTACTCTTTGTGGGTTTCGACGTTACACCGTGTTGACTCAACGATCTCATTAGCGATCTCAAACGAAGATGGATCAGTAGATCAACTGAGGCGACACTCTCCGAGTCCTGTCGCATTTTCTGTGTCAACATTCAAAGAAAGACCGAACTAGCTCTTACACAGGCAGGGGGATCACGGTTTTACACGTAGGAAGTATAAATTCTTTGGTAAAATCGACCCTATGCTTTAACCCATTCAAGATACGTTGCTATATAACTTAACGCTACGGCTAGTTTATGTACGCTACCACAAATTCCTCTGTCCTTAATTTATCGATTAATATGCCGACTCTTACAGTAACTATATGACACGTCACCCGACGTCGTCTCACGAAACATTCGAAAATCAGTTTCGCCTGACTCTTACACATAGAGCTTATGTTCAATGTTGATAGCAATGATCTATTTACAAGTTCCTTTCAAAAATCATCGAATAAGATTGTCTTCTGATGAACCTGCACCGCGTTCACCTTAGAAGCTACAATTCTCTGCACAGTTGCGTTCAAATTGCAGGTAGCTGTTTGACCTGTAGTAGATACGAGTTACCAACATAGGATAACCATTATCCGTTTAGTCTCTGCTTGTTCGATAGTCGATATAGTAAAGCACTGTGTCCCAAACTGGTAAAACAGGTTTCTATACGAATTGTTGCACAGGTGTAAATTCCTCCGACGGATTAAATGTGACACCACTGGTTCCTTTTGCTCAAAGTTACAGCGGCGTTTCTTCCTCTTCCAGTTACCTTGGAGTCGGAGGAGGTGGTGGTGGTCATACGGCGCTACCCGTGTAGAATCCTGACTTGCCTGCTAGACCAGGTCCGCGTTTCCTCTTTTCGCATTCCATTGTGCTAAAAGTATTTTGAGCGATTTGCGACTTCCGCTTCGGGTTCTGCAGCGTCATGCTTCTCTGACTCGAGTTCGAGCTCGAGCTCGTTCCCGGCTCCGATACCCTCAGGATGCCGGAGTGTATCGTCCCGAAGTTTTGATAGATGTACTGGGACTGGATCGCTGAGACGGATGTGTTTTGATTCTTCAAGGTGATAGGCACTGTCTGGCCTGCCAAACTGTTGTAGCCGAGAGGAGTGTCCAGCAACGACTCGTTTCTCTCACCGTACCCGCTGAGTCTCGAGTCGAGGAGACCTTCCTTTTCGGTGAAAGCACTTAACCTCGAGTCCACCACGTTCTGCTCTGTAGATCTAGGTGCGAACTCGGTGTATCGTGGCTCCTGGCCAACGGTGTGTTCCTTGCTTTCCGTGAACGCGATCATGTTCTGCCGGGAGTCCGAGAGGATTCTCGAGTCTATCAACCCTTCCTTGTCAACGAAGCCACTTAACCGTGAGTCGATCACACTGGCTTCAGACTTGCCACTGAATGTGTACCCTGGGTCCGCGTTCTTTGTGTCCGGATATGCAGGTAACACGTGCGATAGGTCTGCTTTGTCGACGTAGCTGATAGCTTGAGGGTTCGAGGCACAGATATCGGGCGCGGATTTGCACAATAGGGATGTGCCTTCTTCGGCTACCCTCTGGGGCGCTGAAACATGATTGATTGTTAATCGTCTGGTGGAGATACAACTGGCCGTGCAAATAGAGGTGTAGAATGTATAGGTTACTTTTTGTGGGTTGTCCGAAACCTCTAGCCTGCGGTGGGCCCGGCGACTTCTGATGCGCCCTCACGAGGTACTCTGAACTCAAGCCTCTCTGCTCTCTTAGCTTCCTCTCTGCCCCTGGCACCATCACTCTCACCTGGATAAAGATATAATAGACAGTAAACTTCAATTCTTGTTTATAAAAGGGCAGTTTTGAATCTATCTCTTAGAACGTAATAGCAATATAGTGTATCTAAAATCTCCAAAGGTACAAATGACTATTTCATATGATAAAAGTGATTCTACATGCAGAAACAAGATTGTATGATTGAGTATTCGGAAATTCAACCGGGTATTGGTACCATTTCTTCGACAGTCGAAAAGCGAGCCATGTATCCAGACATCGTTAAGACGGCCGCGACCTCCGCCAGAATCAAAGCCAATCCTGACAATTGTAGACACCATCCGTAGTGGTATTGCGGCAGGCCATTGTCATCCGTCTGCATGCTGGACGTGGAAGGCAGGCTATACTTTCCGGGCAATTCCAACGACGCGTCTGATAACGCCGACGCGAGTACTATCAGTCCTCCGCCTAACGAGAGCCCTGGAACACAAATGAAATTATTACTTGGCTTACTTCCTAATGTCTTCGATATTTATGGTTTTCGAACGGAATCGATTCGGCCGTGACTTATGGTTGGAATTGGCCGAAGCGCCGTTCGCGATTAGAATTTGCCCGTTCAAGTTACTGAACTCGAAATGATTACTTATGGAGTTGGTAACTGATGAAGATCGCCGATAATTTAGTGGCCAGCGGATGTTCAGCTGCAAACTTTAATCAAAGCCGCTTGTTTGAGGAGCAGCCGGTTAATTCATTCGTTCTGGGTTCCTTTAATCTTGCCACCCGAGTAGACGTTTGTTGTGAATACCAACAGACGAACGAACCCAGCTGCTCGAGAAAAGATCTTATCGCTTTAGGGACAGCATAAAGATTAAGATAAAAACTTCGGCCCGATTTAAGCTCCCCGTAAGCTGCTTGCATGAACGCCGGTCTCAGTTTTATTATGAACCGATGATATATCTGTAAGCCGCCTCATTGCGTCCCCATTAAATACAACAGCTTACAATGGTAATGCGAGACGAATGGCACCATTAGAATTTATCGTTCCATAAAATTTGTCGCGTTTACTGGCGATTCAACTGCACTATACCCACTGAATCATCAGCAATATTAGCGGCGAATGCGTCGGGGCCAATACTTCACAATATTTTCGAGAAAGCACATATACAGATGTTTTATTGGTAGACACGAACAGAATATTGGGTATTGCTAAAATATTGGTAGCAGCATATTGAACTTTCAGACTTACTCCCGTCGAAAGGGATGTAGCAACGTCGTAAAATTTTTAGCTGAGTACAGAAACGTGTTTCATGCTTCGGGCGAAAATCTCGTAATACGACGTTGCGAAAAAGGTCATAAATATCATTGCTTAAAATAGCTAACTTGGCGGAAAATAGTCGCTTAGAACTGTAGAAATTCTTTCGAATTTCGATGGAACAGTTTCGAATTTTTGAATTCGTTTAAAATTAATTTCCTCGAAATCTGTAGGTTGCAACTATTTATACTGTTAAAACATTGACAAAACCAGTGTCCATAAAAATAGAAAAGAGAAGATTTAAAACAGCCATTATTCTTACAATCCTCTTGCTTCCTGAAGATTTTAATTAATTCCGATCTTCTTAATGGACGCTAATTAGATTAATAAAAGAATTAATTTAGAGGACTTTAATATCATCTTCGTTAAAATATTAATGTTACAATTAAAGTATTATATAGTAGACTATTTTTAATATTTTTGGAATGTAAAATACAAAAACAAAATCACAACCATTAGTTGTCTGGAAAATTCCATATACAATATGGAAAGTTAACAATTGTGATAGTTAATTTGAATTTCACCTCTCAAAAATATGTAAAAAATCGCAATACTGATAAGATGATATAATATTTTTGTACAGTTTCTACACCCATCATGATCAAAGTTTTCCTCATTAAAATAGAGTCAGAATTACCCATAGCGCTGCTTTCGGGTTTACATTCTCTAACACAAGGCTACCCAAGAGTCCTTGCATTGCTTTACACCCCTTAGATTCCTTTCACAACCTTTTACGTCTTCTACACCCGCTCTAGAGGCCGTCAACGATAAGCAAACTGCGGATCTTATGCATTCAAAGCAAGTTCTCTAGACTGACATCCGGTAGAATAAAAATGAACTAGAATTAAACGGAGATTAAACACGTCCCTTCATCCATCAATACTCTTGCACAGTGAACCGTAGAAAAATTCAGAGACTCGGAGGGATCCCTGGACTTCAACACTAATTAATTATGTCACAGCGTCCAGATTCTCATAACAACACCGACGAAGTAGGAAAAGCACCTGAAAAATAAAGTTTGGACAGCGGGAGCAACTCTCGGTGAACAAAAAAACTGGACGCGTCATGTCCACATGCAAATGCAACATTATCAATTTTTTTTGGTCGTAGCTGGAGCCCCCACCATTCCGTTCTTTTTCTCGCAGAATCAAAATGCAACGGCCGTTCCTTCGCGAGCTCCCCGGTCGCGCATGAAAGCTCTCTCCTCCGACTGTGACGAAAATGAGCTTCCTTCCACCCCTGTCCCGGCCTGCGAACACATTAAAAAGACTCGGCACGGGGGCGGCCTATATCCCTGCTACGTTTACTCTTTATCTACGATATATTCTTTCCAGGCGTAAAGGGCGCGACATAAAAATTTGCATACGCGTAAAACGGACCACCCCAGTAGCTTGCCCGCGCCGTGTCTTCTCTATAGCCGATCCGATTCCAGTCGCGTGAGCTACCACAGACGGGACATTGTTATGACGGGGTAAGCCACCCCGGTTATTGCATTCTTAATGGTGGATATTCGGCTCGGGTTACTGCGAGCCCGCGACTATTGCTGAAACGCACCAGGCTAACGCTCCCACCCCTTGTTCGACGACCCGATATTTTCGAGCCATTTTTCAGCAGTTCTACAGCTCCTTCGTTTCCCATTAGGCTATTGCTCCCCCGCAATCTTCCACCAGTCGTCCTATTCAAGGATTTCCCATCGACGTTTTCACTGTCTACTACTTTCTAGTATGTACGTAATACTTAACACATTACCGACCGGTGATTGTTGCATAATTTTGAAAAATCTACGGTACATGGCTAAATACTTTTTAATGGAACTTTCAATAGCAACAGCAATTTTCATTGTGAACTAACAAGTCACCCTCAATAACGTCATCTAATAGTTTCATTTAAGATTGCAATGTAAAAGAAAATTTCTATGCTTTCTTTTGATTGCACAATTATTGAAAATCCTATTAATAGGCTTCCGGTAGGTAAAGTGTTAATAATAAATGTACCGTATGCGTTAAAATTGCGAAATAATAATTTTTAGACTCTCCAGTCAGTGAAGTACAATTTTATATGTTCTAGTTTCTAGTGTGTACATAATATATTGGGTTGGAACGAAAATTCGTAGCGTTTTTAAATTAAAACTCAATGATAAAATTAGGATATTTATATTACAATAGATGATTACATAAGTTCGTGCCCGATTTGAAAATAAAATTCCATGATTAAATTTTAAAGAATACAACTTTATTAATCAATTATACATATAGTCACCATTCTTTTCCAATTGTAGAAAATTTAACCATTTTTTAATTGTAATTTAACCAATCTTTAACCAAATTTTTAACCAATCTTTAAAATTTAACCATTGAATTTTATTTTCAAATCGGGCACGAACTTATGCAATCATCTGATATATAGATTTGTTTAATAACATATTCTCCATTCTCTTCTATACTTTTTGCCATTTTTTAGGTGACTTATCATGTTATTCAATAAACCTCTATGAATTAAATATCTTAATTTTATCTTTGAATTTTGATTTAGAAACGCTACGAACTTTCGTTACAACCTAATACTTAATAATAAATGTGCCATATGCGTTAAAATTGCGAAATGATAATTTTTAGACTCCAACGAGTGAAGTACTTACAATTTTATATTTTCTACTTTCGACTATGTACACTTAATAATAAATATACCATATGCGGTGAAATTGCGAAATAATAATTTTTATAATACTCAGTAAATGGAGAAGATGCATTGGGGTAATTTATTACACCGACAGACCTCGATGAAATGATGGATGACCGAGTCACAAGAGTACCGGGAATTTCTCTCAAATTTTCGGGAAGGCTGAGTATCGGTTCACAGCCGCGGAATAGATTACAGGATTCATCCGCGACGATCGATTAATTTCAGTAATTGATTGCTGCTTCGGCTTGTCAAATTACACCGTTGCATAAAAAGCATGCATATTTCATTTGGCGCGTGTCCCTTGAACGGCGCAAATGCGTCTGGCGAATTTAAATTTCAATTAACGCCGCCGTACGTTTCACAATTGGACATACGTCGCAACCGGTACAAAGTTTATGCTTCGTTTCGATTCCCGACACGTAGTCTCGACCTCGGGATGTTACACCACACACGTGCGTAATTATTAAAAACGATCTGAAACATGGAATTCAAATCCTTGGCCAATTACATATGTCATTTATTCAACAGCTTTTTACTTCTCCTGTTGCTTTATACTAGAAAGAGTATTCTGAAAAAAGTACTTTAAATTGATAGTACGAATGATGCATGTTGAGTATTCAGCTTAATCAATGCGTGTTTAGATATGAACTACGTTTAATATAAATGTTGCTACAGCGTAGGCTATGGGTATTACTCGTGTTATGTTTCGTTCTTCTGTATGCGTTGTTGTTCAGATCAGATTTAATACATGGCTCGATTATGTTGTACTTTTAATATAATTACATTTAGTTAATACATTGTGTATTCCCCAATTTATATGAATAAACCTGACAGTGCAAATTTCGGACAATCAGAAATATAAATATAAGACAATAAATAATATAAAAGCAAAAATAATCTATTTCGAATTATTGATGCAACTTTAGAAAAGAGAATAGCAGGAACGCGATATTAAATGGATCAGCAAATCAACAAAAGAGCATTAAAAGCGAAAGGAAACAATATAAAATAAAAATATTGAAAATAAATATAAAACATTCTCTGCCACAATAAAAAATTTCAATTCATTGTCAAATAAAAATTAACTGATATTTTTATTGTCATGCGAGAAGTGTAATATTAAAATTAACCGTGTTTATTTTTAAAAAATTTTGATATGAATACTCCATTTGCTTGTCGTTTCTGATTTTATTGTATCAAAGCTCAGTCTAAAAATTAACTTAAACCTGTAATTGAAAATCATTATGTCCATACTAGGTTCAATCTTAAAAGTCGACATGTTTATCTCATATTAAAACTTTCCTTGTCTTGCAGGAAGTTGATTCTAGAAGTTGCTGCGTCCAACAGCTCCTGCAGCACAATATAAAAGAGATTTAGGAGCAAATGCAGAAGTGTGCAAAAGAGGAAAGAAAGAGGAAAATAAAACCGCACGACCGAAGTGAAAATATCTACGGAGATTACATAGCCATCTGTCGGCTCCCCCGAGAATTACCCGAATAGCGTTTCACCTCGGAACGTGACGGATCAGACTCATTCAATGCCCAACAATTGTGTACGCCAGGCATGTAAAACTCTTTTACCCCCAAGGCCTCATTAAGTATTATAAATTAATTCGAGGGCCGCAATAAAAAAAGCAGACTCAAAATAAAGAAAAAACAAATTCTTTTGATTAACATTGCAGTTGCACATACAAAATAACATACGTACAAAATAACATACGTACAAAATAACATATGTACAAAACAAACAACATTACAAAAATACATATGAAGTATAAAAGTTGTTTTATGAAACTATTTCATTTTTGTTTCGACAAAACTTGGCAACGTTTTCCAGTAACGGAATTTTCAAAATTTGGTTGAATTTGTTGGGCTGTAATTATTTTTGAAATTGATTGTACATGCTGGTCTTAATCTTGACCTATCCGCAGTTTTATTATTTTTTAACGTTGAAAATAAATAACGTTAAATTTCTGCTACCGAACATAGCTGAAATACGCCTAATTGCACATAACATGTTGGGAAATCGGTTGAGAAATAAATAATTGTAGAAATGTGGGAAAAATATGCGAAACATCCGCATATTTTTATTTCAATACGGAATCACACTGCGTTTCGATTAATCCCAGTTGCAAATTGACATCAATAGTTTCAAAGATTTTGGTCGGGCCGCAGACTACTTGTCGACGGGCCATATGTTTGACATGCCGCGGTGCGTCTAAAGAAGTTTTCACTTAAAAAAAGTTGATTACACAAGTCGTTTGACATTTCAAATTGATAAATAAAACAGGCTCCATAATTCATTTAAATTAAATAGATTAAATTCAAGAACAAAAATCGCAATGATTTCCGTACAAACTCTCACAACAACTGCCTGCCAACAGAAAAATTGCTATCTCTATTTGCGAGTCCCGTGGACAACGCGCGGCGTAACGTGTCACATGGCAGCCAACGTGTCAAGAGAGGTGTGCAGTGATCAGTGACGGGCGAGTATCTACAGGGAGGGTATTGACTCAGGAGCCCTCTTGTCGCGAATGGAGGAGGCGTCGCCGCAAATATAATTAATTCTCGATGTAATTCGAACGCGGCAGAAGTCGATACGTGACAGAACACGCGGTTCGACGCGTTCCGCCTCGCGTTTCGCCTCGCGTTTCTGTTCCTCGAACAGAAACCCGCCTTCGTATCGACGAATGGGATTCCTATACGGGGAAAGCTTTAATTAGCGCTCGGCTTGTCAGCCCCCGCGTTCTCTTATTCACCGATTTCGTTTGCGAGCCCGCGAACCCGAACGCTGTTTATCAATTAGTTCTAGTTAGCGAGTGCGACCTAATTTCACGCGTCTTCAGAAACAATCCGCCGACAGAATAATCATGGGAACCATGCGTTAAGGTAGACTCGTTTTTCCAGGATTGCAAGGGTGCGTGATTCGCGTTCTCATTTCTCGATAATACAAACATGGGGTTTTTCAGTAGTCAAAAGATAAAAGATCGATCTAGGGCGCCATCGCCCTCAACGGTCCTATTTTTACGTTTATGGGGCGTAATTTGCATTATTCGGCAGCATGTAGCTATGAGAATAGCTACAGTGAGTGTAAAAGGTATTCGTGCGCCCTTTAAAATAGAATAACTTTCTTATAATTGTACCAAACAACCTGATTTTTTATAATTAATTAGAAGTATTGGTTTACGAAGTGATTGCAAAAGAGATTTTCCAAAAATTATAATTTACAAGATTACGTGCAAAAATAAGAAAACCATTTTTCAAAACTTTTTTATTTGGGCCCTTAATGAAAATTTAAAATATATGTTTGTGTAGATCTATGTTAGTTATACACATGCTGAAAATTTCATCAAAATCGATTAACATACCCAAGAGCTACAAGTGGTTAAATATGGTGAAAATCATAGTTTTTCGGGAGTTTTGGTCAGTTTCTGCTTAAAATCTATAGAATCGTACATCTTTTGATGCTTGTCGTTTTTTCCTGCGTGAACCGATTTCGAAACATAGCTCAAATAAAGTTCCTTTGTTTCGAGGAAGACATCTTATGATGGTCACAAATCTTTTCTAGATGGATGTGCTACCGAAATTTCAAGGTGAATTTTGAACGGCATGAAATGACTTTCAATGACCCTCAATGACCTTGTAAGACGAAAGTGTTACAGGTCAGTGAATTCGTCTCAGGATAGGCTAGATGTTTACCTGAATAAAAACATACAGTTCCGGATTAAAAAAAAAATAGAGGTCACCTAGAAATCTCGAAAGAGCATCCACGTAATATGTTTATTCTATTGTTCAAAAGTATGTACAGAGATTTTTATTAATATTTTATAGATTATTTCTAACCTGACCACAGAGGGGTTAACTTTTTTGTTAAACTGAAACAACTGAGATTTACACATCTAGAAACGTTTCCATGTTTTCTTGTTTTTAACACTGCAATTTTTACTTTCATTGCAGCAATAATTTAATTATGAATTATTTTAGCTAGCCACTATTGATTGAAGCAAAGAAGATGATATTTCGAAAAGTTCGTAAAACGGGCAGCTTCCTTAAAAGAAGGTAAAGATGAGTGGGGAAGACGTTGATGCATCGTGAGAGAAGCGCGGAATTTTGGAAAAGAGAAAAACCAGGTCACAGGTCGGCAATGATAATTAACGTGAAGGCGCAACAAAGTTTCAATTGATACTTCTTCCACGAGGGCGTTCGATCGGTTTTTTTCACGATTGCTGTTGACATGGTGGCAGCGAAATAAATCGAGGCTCGTAAACTCGACTGACGAATGAAAGTTTTTGAACAGCGGTCGTCAAAGCGACGACGAGTTCGGAATTTTCGATCAAGAGTCGTCTCCAATTTCCACCGTCGACTCGATTGTGCCTTGTTTTATCCCCGAATGTCTACTCAACGTATTGCTCAATTAATTAGCAGTAATTGTAATTTAGTCACGGTACGTGCTGTTCGGGGACTCGAGGTTTATATTCTGAAGGAATGAACGTGTTCTCGTTCGTTTCGGAGGCAATATCGTATGCCAATTTCATGCTTAACGTGGTAACCAGTTGGTAAACGGTTGGTGAGCTTTACGTTTCAATGAAATTATGGTTACTACTATGTGAACCTATAAATTGTTTCGATGTGCTGCTTTAGTGCATTGTATATTACAGGCACTTTTCTTGCTTTAAATAGGATGATTATTATAGTGGTAACTGCAAATTTTATGCGTTTGTTAGGTAAGGTTTAATACCGAATTGTAAAAGCATTGAAAGAATTTGATTAATATCATCACTAGACAGTGGATTTTATGTATTTATTACAAAAACGAGTAAATGAAAATAGTAAACACATTAGAAGAATTTAAGAATATTATTATACTATTTTGAATCAGTAGATTTGTTTAGTAAAACATATTATGAAAAAATATAAATTTTGCAAATTCTTTAAAACTTAAAAGTTGCAATTCAGGTAATAAATTTTTATTTTGCATAAAGCTCTGCTGTCCAATCATCGGATTCTCTTGAATCTATTACGACTATCAAATAAAGAATTATATTTTTATTTAACTTTTGCTTCCTACAATCGATTTAGAAAATTTTTGTTTTGCATTAAGATTTGCCGATTCATTTATTTTGCAGTTTAAGATGTGTTACAATTTTAGAGTCGTGAAAGTATGAAACACAGTTTTTAACGGAACAGATTTCTCCGAAAGTAAAACGGTGATTTATTAAGTGAAGTGCAAATCTTATTCTGTTTAATTATACTCTCAACGTGTATTATTATTTCAGTGTAATGATCCGGTTAAAAGAAAGAAAATTAGATACCGATAATTGGTAGATGAAAAACGTGTTTCAATTTTGTTCGAATCAAAATCGTGCTGCTTACTTTGATCTCGTATCCCATCAGACTCCGATAACAAAGTACTACTGAAATATCAAATTTACAACGTGAAAAGCAGAGAATATTTGCAACGACTATATATTCCGGAACCTGATCACGTTTTGCAGAGAAGCCAGTACGAACCTGATAGTCAAGAAACGTCAATAGAACAGCGAACGACATGAAATTGACGATTGCCTCTCTACTTCCTGTTATGTATGGATCAAACTAAATGAGAGGCAAAGTCAGTTATCACGATCTCTCATAATCAATAAAAAAACCATACATAAAAACAATTATTCGAAAATTATTCGAAAAAGATAATTCGATACATTGCTCATTCCATTAAATGTAAAACTGACAAAAAAGTTAAATATAAATTAACACTGATGACTATTCCAATTATATAAATTGAAAATAATTAAAATGTACATTATATCCCAAAATAAATTTTTGTATTTTTGAAAATTTATTTCCCTTCATAATATAATTATATTTAAACGCATATTTGTTTATAATCGGGATCCGGTTAATCGAGGTCCTACGGTATACAGATATTTCGTGTTCTTTTATTAGTAGGTATATTTGTTGTATTTTATTTAAATATTTAACTCGAAAATGAGCCAATATAAAATGTAGTGTATACATATAGATACTTCGCAGTGGAAATTTATATTTGCCGTATTTTATTCAAATAATTGACTAGAAAATGAATCAATAAAATGTAACGGAATGTAAAGTAATGATAAAAAAAAGGGTTGTACACTGTTCTTTCTAAAAGCGTATTTTCCAACCATGCTTGGGAAATATTTATGATAACGTGGTCGGTGTATTTTGCAATAAATTTACATTTTAAGGATTATCTCTAAATCTTGAATGCTACACTGTTACAACAGTGGTAGACTATGGAAGGTTGGACACAGTAGTAGAGGACTGCACGAGTCAGCCATAAGAATTCCGAAGGCCAGCACTTGGTCGGGTCTGGGTTAGATACGAGCTCCTGGTATAAACCCTCCTCTCTTCCATAAGTTCATAGATAAGGAACGTTAAATATACAGAGTCGGTCTCGGAAATAATAAGACGACTAACGCCCTTTTTGCAATGATTACGCAAAACCAGTAATGCGTTCTGTAGACAACTACTGTTTTATTAAAATTAAATTATGAGGTGAAATCCACACCTAACAAATTAAAAATGCAGATATGCTATATTGATATTTAAGTGATTCAGAAATTATTCGTGCAATGAAATATTAATGGACTAATTTTGTCAGAGTTATGTTCAATAGCAAATTCATGCATTAAATATAATCCTGTTTGTATACAGTAGCGTAGACCAAAAAAAAAGATTAAAATCAGGGACCAAAAATAACAGTTATTCTAAAATTTTCTACGATAGAAATCATTAATAAAAATTTGATTATTATTGAAATTTAAAATAATGTACACAAAATATAAAGAAAAAATTTCGAAGAAGAAAATGATTAAAAAATATCGATTTTTATACTTTTTGGTTACAAATAACAGTTATTAGTGTCTAAAAAATTGGATCCTCTTCGATAACTGTTATCGATGAAGAAAAACTGTTTCGATTGCTCAAAGCAGTTATCGATGAGAGAAGTTCATTTCGATCGCTCATAACAGCTATCGATGATCGAATTTCTTTTCACTTATTCATAATAATTATTGATGAGAAGATTCATTTTGGTGCTTATTTAATTACTGAGTTGTCTACTCTTTTCCGGATGGAGCAAGCCTGTGAAATTCATTGAGAAGGTTTCGTACAACAAGACAAATCAACAGACCATAACAACAACACAAAATCTGTTTGTGTGTCACATTAAATTTTGATTGAAGCTATTATTTTTATGAATAAAAAATTTATTAAGTAATTGATTGTCTACCATTTGAAAGTTGTACTATTTAATAATAACTATTACAAAAACAATTACGAAATCAATTTCTCTCAACGATAACATTTATCAATTATTTTCTTTTTGGTTATGGTCCCTGTTTAAAATAGATTGTATTTTTTTTATGTGGAAGTAAGTTTACAAATGTTCTAGAAATGGTTTCATATTAGTCTTTTTTAAACAGTTATAAGTAGGTTAAAATTCATTATATTAATTGTGTGGAAGAAGTTTTAGTACCATTATATCGAATAAATATACGTACAAACATTAATATTTAAATAATTCGAAATTTATTTTAGTGGAAAGTTAAAAGAATTCTTGGACCGATTTCTTTAATATTCTTATCAGTATGTTGATATATTTTAAACATTACGATTTTATTTGTCCATAAGTATCTTCATTACAATATTAGTACTTGTCCCCACGTGTTTTATTAAATATATTACTTGTCGATAAATGTTTCTTTGTGCATTTGAAACCGATCCGAAGTTTATCAGAAAATGTTATCCCATTAATTTTTATTTGAAAGCGACCCAGGACGTCGATTTCCGTCGAGCGAAATTTAATATAGCTCAATAACGTGTGTTTGCTGGATTAGTATTGAAAAGTTTTTCTGTTGAGACGCGGAAAATGATTTTATTATTACCAGCCCCGGAAACTTGTTGGAGTCGCGCGGAAGTTTCCCGAGCAACGTACGAACATTTTTCTTCGAACTTTTCTCTTCCGCTTCTTGACTTGCATAGAACTTTCGATAAAGCATTACAACATTACAAACTCATTACAGCGGCTCGCAAATTTCTCTCGCCGTTCTTCCAATTTTGTAAAATTTATCTGTACGTAATCTAATGCAACGCGAGATCATACAATTCAATATCGTTCAGAATTTGCAACGCTCTTAACAATAAACACTAGGACAATTTTAATAATTAATAATATTTTGCTCTTCGATTACGAACGTTTCCGTAAATTTATTATTTAATGTACATCTACAATTACTTTACTGCTTCAATATTGACCAGAGAAAAATAAATTCTTTTGCGATTTGAAAAGAACACCGTTCATATTTAATAGAGCCCGTTCGAAACTTCGTCACAAGTCCGATTATTATAAGTAGGTAGCGGATTTTACGCATTTATAACAAAAATGAGTAAGTGTAATTTAACCCCTTGCCGTATTTTAAGTCAGACTAGTAATGAAGATTTTAACAAAGTCTAACAAATATGAATGTTACGCCTTTCTTTTTAGACGGAATAAAATTTGATTCGTTTGTAATCAATATTTAAGCATTAATTAAAAATATATAAATCTTCTTTTCCCTTCTACGAAATTTTTGGGGATAAAGACGTTTTAATCACTGTAACTGTCAAGAAAATGTTACAATAGAAGAATTTATCATCAAAATAGAAGAATTTATTTTCAGTCTATTAAATATGTTAGGAAAGAAAATAATTTTCTATTTTACTCCAGTTTGTTGCAATTCGATTAGACTATTAAAGATTTAATAAGTTTAAAGATCCGCTATCTAATTACAAGGCAAGGGGATAACGATGAATGTTCCTACAATTTTACTAACAGAAAATAATTTGTTTTTCGGTTACGAACACGTTTGCATAAATTTTTGATGCAACGATTTTGGAAATTTATAACTGAGTGAGACTTTATTCTCCATTTTTGCAGCGAGGTATTTGGGAGTGAGATAAAGTGTTATCAAACTACGCTGTTGTAACAAGTCTTAACTCGTAGTTTGCGAATAAAGTCGACTAAACTTTGCGGGATTTAGGTTGTTACAACGGTACATTTGCCGCGGCCGTTTTTAGTCGCAAGTTACCGGCATGTTACGTTCGTTTAATTCATTTTGTGTCACGCCGGCCCCATAGGGTCTCAATTTTCGAGCTCTACAGCCGACAAAGTTTATCCCCCTAGCGGTCACGCAACTGACAATAGACGTTCACTGACAATTTTATCGTACCGACACAGTGCAGCTGCTCCGATATATTTCTCCGTGACAATTTAATTCCAAAGATAACTTCGACGCTGTTAAAACTCGTAGATAGCGTATCACGCTGTAAAAGAATTTTATGAATGTGATTCTCTTGGGAATTTATTATCCTGCAGTAAACTACGTTTCTGTACTGCAAAATTATTCTTGGCAGCGTCATTCATGCATGAGATACACTTTCAGCAGTTGTTTAACATATTTTTTTATGATTAAGTCACAGTAATAGAAACGCTACACTCAAAATGTTAATACCTTTTGTATAATTAGTAGACTGCGGATCTTTATGCAAAACAAAAAATGTTTGCATCGATTGCGAGACACAGAGAAACCAAATGAAAATTTCTTTCTTCTTTTAATTGTCTTATTAAGCTGAAATTAATATACTGATGTCCTTAAATCTTCTTAGTTCGTCCAATGCTTTAAATTGCACGTGCTCATTTATGTCATAAATGCAGAAAATCCGCAATCTAATAATTAGTATTCTGAATGGAGTTGAAATTGGTAATTATTGCAGAAATGTGTAGTTCACTATTTCAGCAGGAATAAACGCGATACGAATGGATTTATCAATCATATTGTAATCAAAATGGTGCACACTGCGATGCCAGGAGGTTGAAAACAATTAACCTCCATGTTTCATATCTACAATATTTTTCGCGATTATTTCTCAACTCGTTTGGACAATTCGATATTATTCATTGGAAACGCGCGTTTATTGATACGTTTACAACATGCGTTTGCAGATTCAATTATTATTAGCTGTACCAAACTTGTTTCTCATATAAAGAATTGTATTGAAGTACTATTGTGAGTACTAATAATTTCATAAATGTTTTTTAAAGAAATGTTTACTGTATGATTGTATTAATAATTTTCTTGTAAAATAAAGATTATGTTATCTCAGATGTGTATTTTCTATTTGTGCCATTCTTTTACAAACTGGTAGATATGTCTCCACGTTCTCAAATAATTTTTCCATAATTATAACAAATTTATCTTCTTTTTTGACATGTTTAATAAGTTGAATAAAATAGTATTTTTAACATTAAAAAACTTTTAACGTCCTTAATGTTTTAAATTACACATTCTTGTCGTAAATGGATAAAGCCAGCAGTTTAATTATTAGCATATAAATTATCGCGTTTTATAAAACCAACTACGAATGGTCGCAGTTTGATAAGAATAAACAACGCAAAAGCTGCTGACCTGACATTCTTTTTCCACAGAAACTGTCGTAGATTAAAAAGTAATTCTGTTATATCAGGGGAAATATAAGCAGGATGTTGTTTTCAATATAGGTACCGTCCTTTCAACATGAAGTACAACACGTACATACACAGCTTGCAGTCGCGAGCATACATATAAGCTTCCGCGGACCGAAGAAAGTTCCTTGCATCAGAGTTGACAAACTTGATTCTCCCCATCCGAACAAGCAAAGAGGAACTGAGTCCCCTGAAGTGATAAAACAGCGTATAGCTTGTCAAACTGGCGCAATCTTGACTAATCGAACTGTTCATGGTAGTTTCGACGTGGGACAAATGATGAATGAACTTCAACGAAACTTGTCATGTACGGAAAGACACGATTTCGCCTCGCTTACTTTGCAATCACTGTGTGTCATCAAAATTTATGTCTCAACATATGTTAAAACTGTAAGACTAAAATGCTTTTATTAGTAAGTAAATTAAATGTTGTAGTAAGTAAATTAAATGTTGTAGTAAGTAAATTAAACAGACACCAGCGTGGACCAAATTGATAAGATGATAATAAACAAAGTTAACATTTTTACTTTTAATTATTCTTTGTAGGAAACTTTCACCAACACCTTCGTGACAATTTTCTGATTAAAATGACTCCAAACATGACACAATTTGGATCCAATTTACTTGTTTAATTCACGATGCGGTAGATCCTCTATTATCCGTATTAATCAGCGGAACGTGAGAGAATTCAGATAATAGAATAGTTATCTAGTTACAATTTTAGATTGTATATGAAGTATGTCGTGTTTGGGCTCATTTTAATCAGGAAAATGTCACGAATATGTTGATAAAAGTTCCACAAGAAACTAAATAAAAATAAAACGTAAAAATTTTGAGACATTGATAAATTCACACATTTTTACTTAAACACATGTACAACAGAGTAATAAAATTAATAGTATTGGGTTGGAAAGAAAGTTCGTAGCGTTTTCAAATTAAGAATCGAAGATAAAATTAAGGTATTTATTCATATATTTATTGAATAACTCGAAAATGGCAAAAGGTAATATAGAACAGAATGGAAAATATGTTATTGAATAAATCTATGTATAAATATAGCTTTCAAATGTTAGCTTTCAATTTTAATTTACAAACGCTACGAACTTTCGTTCCAGCCCAATATCTTTAAAAGGTCAAGAAAAATGAGGACTTACAGAAATTTTAATGCATAGCTAAGGCTATAGGACCAACCTGTGGCTGTTTGAAAATGGTTTCCGCAGTTGCGCCATCTTTGGTGATTATCGAAACTAATCCTCTATCTCGAACGGTGTTCGGTAGCTTTCATATTTTGGAAACGAAGGACTCAGAGTCGCTTCGGTTATCGATTTTACACATTTGGACGGCATCACGTGATTCTCTCGAATATTTCGGGCTAGCACACACACACGCACGCAAACACACTGTCGAGTACCCTAGCACGGTTCCAACGCATAAATTTCGGGCATGCCTGCCATGGTTTATGCCGACAGGATTAAATAACTTGACCCAGTCGCAACATATCACGGTTGTCGGAGCAATGCTCACCTGGCCCACTCTGTCGTTTTCACTTCTTCTTTTTCTATTCTTCTGCATTCCATCCTCCTTTTTCTTCGCACCCTTTTCTTCGCGACGATGGTCCCCACTATCTTAACGCGAGCGCGACTACCTTCACAGCTTTTGTCTCGTTTTTCTCTTTCGCCGTTTGTTTAGCGAGCCTCTTTGTAGCTTTGTTTGCCATGGGCCGGCTCATTTTCGTGACAGGTGCGTGATAAGAGGACGCTTATACTAAAACATTCTCTATCCTGCAAGAGTGATCATCAGAATAATGAATATTTCTCTCTCGTGCACTTTGTTACTTACGTTGACATTGTTGTCAACTGTATCACAGTGGGCGAACAAATTATTACAGCCACGTGCATAAATTTAGTTTACATTAACTAATCGATTCTTAAATGGTAGTCTAGCTACGTTGAATTATTATTTTCATAAAGTGTTTTTTAATCCCTTGCCCTACGATTTATTTTATGGTTTCAGTGATTAGAATTTTCTTTGTAGTTCGTAATTTCCTAAAAACGGAGAAAATTTATATCTATTGTATGCCTACATGTTGTCCAATAACTATACATTAACGAAACCAAAATAGAATTTCATCTCGGTTAAAAGGAGATTAATAACGCACATATTTATTAGACTCTGTTCAGAATCTTCGTCACGAGTCTGACACGATATTGTAGGGCAAGGGGGGTTAACACTAAACCACTACCGGTCAAAATGACCGGTTCCAGATTTTGTATTTTACAATTATTGAAATTATTGAAATAATAAAAATGATTTCATAAGAAATGATTATGTAGATATCTTTAGTAGAGCACGCATTACAATAGGAGCCGCACAAAGTCTAAATAAAATCAATCTTGTCATTTTTATAAGGGAACATGATCCAGTTACTTTTAAGGCTCGGTAGGTTTAGTTTTAATRAGAAGAATCTTCTATAGAATAATYTTTATACAGGRTGTGGCCGGAYGGGTGGTACAACCGAGCAGGGGGTGATACTACATGTAAAAATAAGTCGAAAAAAAGGAATCACATTTTTTGGTTGACGCTTCGTTTTCGAGAAATTCGAGCTTTAAAGTTCCGCYAGGTTCGCGTGCTTTAGTATATGCAGAAAGTAGAATTGGTTGACCATGGTCAGACGCGTCAGACGATTCCTATGCAATAGCACGTGTATTCGCTGCATTTTCAAACTCGATTTTCTCGAAAACTAAGCTTTAAATAAAAAAATTTTATTCCATATTTTGTTCTTGTTTTTTTCATAAGGAACCACCTCGTGCCCGCTAGTACATGTTATTCGGCCGCACCCTGTATAATCTTGATAATAATGTCAGTTTTTGTAGCTAATGGAAGAAATTTACTAGAAGATATATAAGTGTTATGTATAAATTAAAAACCGGTTTTTTTTTACTGAAATAACCGGTTTTCGAATTGCATAATTGTCTTTTAAAAACCGGTTTTGAAAACTAATTTCGAATTAAAAATCGACAAACCCTAATAGCAATCGAGTCTCATGAACAGGAAGCTCGTTTTCGCGTGCGGTCGGCAACAATCCGCGAATAGGATCCGCGCGCACGGTAGTAATGTCACGGTCAGGCGAAGGAACGCCGCATTCCTGTAACAAGCGACAAGCTCCAAGGTACACGTGGTTGTTGTCGTTGTCGTCCCGGCAGAAATTGGATCGGTCACTCGATATCACGGCCGGTATTCTCGAAATTCGAGCCGGCTCGCGCGACCCACGCAACTCCACCCCCATACCGGGGCGCCGTATTAATATTAAATTCCGCTTGCCCCTGCTGCAGCCGCCACCGGTCTCTGGCTAGATAGGGCTCTCCGGCACCAGACCGAATGATATGGCCGGGGGTTGAATGCCTGTAGCTGCTCCGCAGACAAGAATTATATGAGCGAATGCCTCGGGCCGCGTCCGGTTCCGAATAGATCGTGCCGCCTCCACGCCACGCCGGCCGCTAGTTTTCATGAATTGCTGCACGCGGAAATGAATGCGGTTCCGCCAGGCCGAGGTGTTAATTCGTTAATCGCGGACGGTTTACCCTGGTTCGGGGATTTCGGCCGCGAACTTTGTTCCACTGACAACGAACGTTAGATAACCCGGAAATCCAACAAATTTTCAAACTGCGCGCACGAGCAGACGCGAGACAAAAGTGGCATTGTAAACAATTCAAAATTTATTATAGTTAGTGTCACAAATTTTTGGGATATGATGCAGAATTACGATTGGGATACACTCATCTTTCTTGTGACAATATACACGCGTAGTTAACGCTTTACCTACCGGAAGCCTGTTAATAGGATTTTCAATAATTGTGCTGTACAAAAAGAAAACATACAAATTTTCTTTTACGTTGCAATCTTAAATGAAACTATTAGATAATGATATTGTGGGTGACTTGTTAGTTTTCAATGAAAGTTGCTATTGAAGGTTCCATTAAAACGTGTTTAGCCATGTACCATAGATTTTTCAAAATTATGCAATAATCACCGGTCGGTAATGTGTTGGCACATGTAATGAACAAAATGACTGTTCGACACTATTAAATAATTTTTTCTAGGTGCAAGTAAGGGTTTCTTATTTTCTTAACCCTCATACGTTCCTCAGGGTGAAAATTCCTCCATTTACTATTTTTACATACTATAAAATGATTGTTTCCTCTTCATCTGTGTTGTGAGACGCATTTCTCTAAAAAGTGACGTGATAAATGAAGCAAAGTTGATTAGTTTAAAGGGTGAAGCAAAAATGGATGAGAAAGTATCATAGAATCTTTTATGCAACTATTTCCGAGGAGCGTATGAGGGTTAATCTCTAATTTTACACTTTTTTCGACATGAAAAAATCTATATTTTTTATGGGGAAAATTAATTGAAAGCCATAGGACCTGTTTTTCATGCTTTATAAAACTCCTTAATTGCAGTCAGAATTGTTTTTAAAAAGCAAAATTTATCTTCAGATTTTTGTAATATTATGAAAATATCAATGTTATTCTGTATAATGTACAGTATAGAAACAATAAGTGATCCTTAATAATTAAGATTGCCCACTATAGAAATTACCCACCACCTAACTTATGTCTGACTAGTTTTGGTTACTTCCACTTATTTTAACGTTTCTAGTAGATGTGTCCTTCATAGACATTATGGGCGCTATTTAAATATTGTGGATAAATGATATGATATATGCCTATTGAGAGTTGTTACAAGAAAGCAAACTGAACAATTTATTTATTAAAACTAATGATCATATTTCACTCGATAAAGTAAGAGCAAGTCACAGTGTTAGCCCCTCAAAATTACGTGTACCCGAAAACTCTCCGGGCTTTACTCTCACAAAAAAAACGGAGCCTGTTGTCGAAAAGAGAACATTACATCCTCGACTCGGCTTTTCACATAGAATTACCCTCTTTCAGTTTAACCTTTTATGCACTGTACGTACTCTGAAGTACCACTTCCATCAAAATGCTACTCTGAATTAACTGCTGCGTCTATTTACTCTCGGAAAATTTTAGGAAATATTTATGTCTAACATATGTTATAATCAAAATCACAATAATGTATAAAAATCGACATAACACCGTTCTGTTATTTTGTTTAGATTAAAATCGGTCCTGCTACGTTTTAAGAAAATTAATACAAAAATGTTCTGTAACAAATTCGTTCAAAACAAACGAGTAAGAAAAATATATCTAATTTTATTAATATAGTCATATTAGTAATATAAATGTAATACATTCCTAACGTCGATAAAAACATTACCTTAGTTTAACCCTCATCCGTCCCTCATTTCGCGAACTGAATCTGTCTCTCGGTGTCAAATTGACACAGTGGGTAAACCTTTCGTTTAGGGGAGGCAGCTCCGATGACCTTCACCTTGACATATGTTATTAACAAGAACATTCTGAACAATTTTTGTCATTACATATACCCGGTGCTCGGCTTTAGTTTCCGAGATAATTGCAAAAAACTATTGCTAATACTGTATTGCATTTTCCGTTTTCGTGCACGCTCCGTGGCAACCGAACAATTAAGAAACTCGACAGCTTGCACCCTCCCAAACAAATTCAACAGAAACGGACATGCAGCGAAGGAGCGCTTCGCACTCGTGCAAGAAAATAACAGGAAAAGAAATGTCACATGCGCCGAATATAATAACGTCTCGATATCTCGATGGGGCGCGTTTCGCAGGTTCCAGGGAAATTTCTCGGAGCAGTTCGAAGCAGTTTCGCGTTCGCGAGTCGCGAGATATCCGATGCGAGTATCTCTTATTAGATCGCGTTACTCCGCGAATAAGAAAGTTCGATGTGATGTCCAGATTGCGGGAACCATTGTAGCAAAACGCTCGCTCGTTGCGGGGCTGGGAAAAGGGGGAAATGGGGTTGGAGGGTCGGGGGAGACGTTATCTGGGACACCTTTAAAACGACCCCGTTACCATTGCCACTATCGTCGGCCTCGGCGTCGCCAGCAGAATACAAATTATACGGGCGAGCGCAACAACGCAGCCGCGCTTGTCCGAGCATCATACAAATCTAGCCGTCGATACTCCGCGATACCATCTCGTATTAATTCCTGCGAGCCAATGATAAATTGGGCCACGCTCGAGGTGCCGGATAAATCATTCCGGCTCCTGCGGAGCTATCACGGTTTTCCATCGATTTCTTTTCGGCGCGTGATCCGAACCCGAGGAGATGGGAAACTCGTCGGAATAAACGCCGGCGAACTACCGAACAGTGGGAAACGTTTTATCGGAATCGTAAAATTCGTCAGGAATGATTGGAATCTTCGGGGTATCCACTGTGTATCTAGTCTTGAAGAATGCAACGTATTTCTAGTTACGGTCCGCACGCTTTCGGGTACTTCTTAAAAAAGAACTTTTTTGAAAGTGGATCACGCGAATTGGATCTTTCTCAGGAGTTCAAAGAATTTTGATGCGAGAGAGAGAGTTTGTAAAAAAATTTGTTTGGAGGAAATTCTGGATGAGAACATTAATTCTATGCCCTACGAAAAAGAATTTATGGAAACACAAATATTGAATACTGTATCAGTATTCTGTTACTTCTTTTAATTCTCCTGTTTTCAGATCGGTTTGTATAATTTGTTTATTCGATTTTGACGTAAATGTCTCCAAAATGGAATCGCAAGAATAAGACCAAGATAAAATACTGTATCAGTATTCTGTTACATCTCCTTTTAATTCTGTTACATTTAGTAAGCGTTTTCAGATCGGTTTGTATAATTTATTCTTTCGATTTTGGCGTAAATGTCTACAAAATGGAATTGCAAGAATAAAAACCAAGAATGTGCTATTTAACAAAAAGATTCACAACCCGGCATTTGTATATGAATTCATAATATTCTGCAGATTACGAATCTTGAATACAGTGGCGCGTTAGAACTAGTTGTGGCCTGGGGCAAAGTAGAATTTCGGGGCCCCTAACCCCAACTAAATAACTTTTATGTTCGAAAAAATAAAACAATTGTAAAATCATCTACATATTTATTATTGCATAAAAAGTGAAATAAATTCTCCTTCATAGAACACAGGCTGTTTGACAGGAATCGCGATTTTACTGTATTATGAATTTTCCCAGATTAGAGTTTGAGTTTGAAATTTTATGAGGAAAACGTAGAATTTGGATCTTGGATCTTGGTTTGTGTTCGGGGCCCCCTTTTGCTTGGGGCTCCGGGCATTTGCCCAAGTTGCCCATAGGGTAACGGGCCACTGCTTGAATACATGCCTAAGCAGTCTATTCACAAGATAATGCAAGAAGTTCCGACGCTCGCAAGAACAAATGTAAAATACGGTGAGAAACAAGTGACACTAATTAACCTACTTACAAGTAGAAGCAGTTATTTAAAGGCAACGTGGATGAACCGGATCGTTCTTTCGCGCGAGCAGAATGCGCGAAACCACCACGATTAACGCATGTCGTAGAACGAGCTGGCTGCAGCTGCATGGAACATGGGTGGAACAATACTGCACGAATTAATGAGGACCGGCGAGCGAAGGTTGTCAGTCACTGACACTGAACTATGATCGTTGATCGGAAAGGGACGATTCTGATCGTCGGGCTCGTTTTGCCTGTTCTAACATAAACGTTATCAGTAGACCGCAAATTTTTGTGTATAATACGAATTGTTTGTTTTAATTGCAAGATACGGGAGCTACGTACACATTTATTTCTCTTCGAATCATTTCATTACGTTGGAAATAATAGAGCTGTGTTTTAAAATTTTTTAACTACACTAGGACCGCGGTTAACCGGATCCCGATTATAAACAAATATGCGTTTAAATATGATTATGTTATAAAGGGAAATAAATTTCCAAAAATAAAAAATTTATTTTGGAATATAATGTACGTTTTGATTATGTCCTTCGACTCCCGAATATTCATCGGGCCTTCAAGTCGATCAAGCCGATTAATCGAGGTCCTACTGTATTATTTTGTTTTGCATTTGAATTATAATCTGCGGTCTTGTTATTACAAAACTTACGTCAACTGTCTGGAGAATTAAAATCAAATTGTTGTTCCTAAATCGCAATAGATAGTTATCCTAAATGAACATAACTACTTACAAAAAATTAAATCTAATTCCGATGATTCTCAGAAACATTCTGCTTCGATCATGCCTTTCTAGAATTGAAACAAACTCGACGTTGCATTAAAATATTATGAACTTTTGTTTTTTGCTACATTTTGTGCGTTAAAATGTGCTCCAAATGAGTAAACATTCGCACTCTGCCACTCCATTTCACCAAATTTTCCAGACTTTACATTGTCAGTCGTTGTACATGAACATGCCATGAAACATAAAATAACATTGCATAATATTCCATTACACTTCATCGTGATTCATCGAAATAGAGTGAAAAGCTGTTTTAGGTGGGGGTCTCTATCTTCGAATAATAAAATACAGCAGGCGAACACAAATAAATAATGTTTAAAGTATCTTTTAATATTCTAAAGTTGACACTAGAAAAATCTATTGTATTGTTTTTGCAAAATCAAAATTTTCTTCATCAATTACAATGTCCTGGAGCCAAACGAAAATTGATTACTTCCTTTAATACTGTTAACAGGACAAAAGTAATGTGTTGATACTCTTAGATTCTTTTAATGTTTCTACCGTTTGAAATGGCGGCTGCTCATTTTTGTCAAATGCATAAAATCCGCAGTCTACTCATGACTTATTAAATATTATGAGTAGACAGCGGATCTTTATGCAAAACAAAAATTTTTTATGTAAATAACAACAAATTAGAGTGAAATGGAGATTTATTTCCTTTCTTAATATGTTCAATAGGTGGAAAATAATGTAACAGTATCTTTAAATTTTTATATGTTTACTGTTTTAAATTACGCCTACTAATTTTTGCCATGAATGCATAAAAATCCGCTGTCTAATTATGAGTAATTTATTGTGTCAGATATTTCGGTTGCTATTGCGAGAAGCTCTCTATGTATATATAAAATGTGTAGCATTTAACACGCGGCAGTGTCGATGATGGGCAGAAATGAAACGTTTAATGTCCCCGAATTCCAGGCGACATTTCTTGCGAGAATCTAGGTCTTTCCCCTTCAGCGACCAGCTGTTCTTGCCAGTCAAGGGGTGTAACATCAAGTACGGCGTCAAGGAGCCTGAAGAAGTACATTCGACGTAATAATAACGACGTCGTTAGCTGAAACTTTCCTTTCTTTCAGTGACCCCGTGCTGGTCTGCAGCGACTTTTACAAGACAGCTTTGTCAACAAATCAATAGCTCCATTCATAGCCCACGACAATTGAATTGTAAATTTCTATATAATTAGTGCGAGCGAATTTGTAGGACACGAAATTTTCATTTTGTACAACTGCCGTTTTTCTGAATATATGGTTGTTTAAATAACGTTCACTGTCGTTCAGTAATGTAAAACCTTTTAAATCAAATTTTTAAATGATATGTTACAGATTATTTATTGCACTAACAATCTTATTGTAGTGATAAAGTACAAACATCATCTACACATAAGAAAATCAACGAATGAGAATATTATTATTAAATTGATCCGTAAAAATGAACACCTTTTTTGATAACGTCTAAACAAATTTTTGGTATCCTATTTATTAATTTTGGAAACAATATGGCCCTACACACTAGGAAACTTATGTCAACCTAATAAAATGAAAAACAAAAGAACAAGCACATACGTAGCATTGAATAAAACAAAGAATTAATTAAATATGAATTTAGGAAAACAGGTTTATTTGCTAAACTATTCCAAATATGCAATAAACTTTCACTGTAGACTTAATATATAATATTAACACAGTGTAACTGGTTTAACTAAAAATTGTAATTGCTGCCAAACTTTTAGATAGTAGTGTATATATTAACACGTTTCACGACTGTTAAGTAAACTAAATTATGGATAAAAATCCAAGCATATTTAGTGCGCAGCTGCATTTTAATGGAACTGGCACTGCTTTTAAAACAGTTTTGTTGATTTCAATTTTATCCACTTTCGAACGAACATGGCGTCGCATCACAGTAACATTTTGCAAAAGTGATAGAGAACGAAAGGAATTTACTCGACACAAGTATTTCCGTTTCATTTTTCAATTAAATATTACAAAGTACGGACGGAAGCATATTTTAGCGCGTGAAAATCAATCGAGTCGAATACGTGTACGACGATTGGATATGGAAGAGTGGCTACGAATCGCTTCGAATTCGAGATTTCCCGAAACGTAGAATTTTTAACATTTAAATTCATATAGCAGTAATGTTAGACTGATAGTAATGGAAGATGAAATGTGTAACAACCAAAAGTGTAATTATCACATAAAACCTTGCAGAAAAAATGTAAAAATCTTTATATTTTCGCAAACGAAACAGTTACTTTAAATGACCCCAGGAATCACCTCTTTCAAGGAAGTACCATTTAACATTTTTTGAACATCTTGTATATTAGCCCTTTGCAGTTCCAACTTAGAATAATACCATTCTATATGATTTTTTTCATTTTATGGATATGAAATTAATATAATACCTCATACAATATTTAATTGTGTACACAATATATTTAATAGCGTAAAAAATATGACTCTGAGTTACCACTCGAGTACTAAGGGTCATTTTTAAAGTTATTCTAATCATGTATTTTGATTTTGAATATACAGGGTGCGGCCGAATAATATGTACAAGCGGGTAGGGGGTGAAACCAAACAAAAGGAATAACATTTTTTCGTTTGAGGCTTCGTTTTCGAGAAAATCGAGTTTGAAAATGCAGCGAATATACACGTGCTATTGCATAGGAATCGTCTGACGCGTCTGACCATGATCGACCAATTCTACTGTGTGCATATACTAAAGCACGCGAACCTGGCAGAACTTTAAACTCGATTTTCTCGAAAACGAGGTGTCAAATGAAAAAATATTATTCCTTCCTTCCGATTTATATGTACATGTAGAATCACCCCCTGCCCGCTTGTACATGTTATTCGGCCGCACCCTGTATGTTTACTGATGATATGCAATATACAGGTTGTAGAAACTACACATTTCCTACCTCTAAATATACGAAATAAATAAATATGTGAGATGTTTTAGTGTTTGGGACAACCTATATATTAAAAACCTAAAATTTTGTATGTTTATTGATGATATGCAATATAGAGGATGTATGAACTATACATTTCCTACCTCTAAATACACGAAATAAATAAATATATGAGGTGTTTTAGAACCCCTCGTCAGTCTCTAAGTTGACGTCAAGCAAAATAATCCAAGACATTTTCTTGAAAAAGACATTCACATTCTATCGTTTGAAGTCGTTCAAATAACCAGGGGCTGTGCATGCGGCGAGCCAAAGAAAAGGGAAGAAGTAATTCTCTGTGAACTCGCGACGAAGCGGATAATCGTATTATCCGATCGCGAAGGCAGAACGCGCGGGCTTCGACTGAGCGAACGACGGCGGCAGCCCGGTTTGATAAACTCGGCCTGCCAATAAACGCGAAACAAGCGTTAAACGGGCCGCGCGTTTCAAAATGGACGCGCGATTGCCACGGTGGTGGGGCGTCTCGTTATTTCAGCCGTGCCGACTGGATAATGGTGTTTGAGCGATGTTGTTTCGGCCACTGCCAGCCAATTCGAGGACAACAAACGACCCGGTTACAGCACCGCGTGTCCAGCCTTTTCGATCTGACTACTCTACCCTCTTTCCGTTTGTGTCCCGAAGGATAACCACAAACATGCGATACCTCTAATTAACGAATACCGATCTGTAAACCAATGTAATCTTCAGGAATGCTGCATACAGTCGCCGCGGAAAGTATGTTGACACGTCTCAAAAATGCATATTTTCTATTTTAAATAAAAAATAAAAATAAAAATTCCCCAAGTCAATTTTAACTAAACCTACCGAGCCTTAAAAGTAACTGGTACATGTTCTCTTATATAAACGACAAGATTGATTTTATTTAGACTTTGCGCGGCTCCTATTATAATACGTGCTCTACTAAAGATATCTATCAATCAATTCTTACAAAATCACTTTTATTATTTCAGTAATTGTAAAATAATAAATCGGTGGTAGGTTTAGTGTTAACAAACTAAAATAGAAATTTATTTTCTCTTTCAATCATCTTAAAACGCCGAAAATAATACAACTAGAACGTACAACTTTTTTCTTTTCATTTTTCTGTTTCATTTTTTGCCACAATTCCATAAAATCCGCTGTCAACGACGCGTATATTACTTTGTGTAACCCTTTGTGTTCCGAGCCGTGTCACTTTTATTTTTCACCAACAGTTTTATACTAAATACTGTTCACTATTAAAACAATCGGATCGCACTGTATTTTATCGTTTTCGAGCACCATTGGATGAAGTTTTAAATTGGTTGTTCAATTATAAATTGCTTCGGATGCATGGAAGTTGGATAATTAATACAATATTAGCATTATAAAATAAATTTGTACAATTATTTTCCTTCCTTTCAAGGCAGTTCATAATTAATATTTATACAAACCATTTTACACATAATATTTTTATAAAATATTTTATAGATAATACTTTTATAAAACATTTTATAAATCAATTATAAATAAATAGGAACATGAATGTATGGATTAAAACATAAATTATGATAAGACTGTTTTTATAAATTCTCTGTATACTTTAAAAATAAAATACGTTGATCGCACATCCAAATATTGTATGTAGCAAACGAGATAATTATGTCGAGGCTGAACTTCATAAAAATCGGATACGCATTTTGTAATGAATTCATGTAATTTGTTTCCGCCAATTCATGTTTGCGTAACATAAGCTCTGTAATTACGTTATCATTCATTGTAAATTCTGCCTAATGAAATCCGTTCGTTTACATTAATTTATTAACCGAATGCATGTCTGCAATTTTCCCCGAATGAAATATTCGTTCTACAGAATATCAAAGGCACAGAATTTTTTCGTACTAAGGAGACGTGGCAATCGAACACGAATTCAATTAACACACGTATTAAAACGTAAGTGTAACACAGAAACCGACGGTTTCGCATTCTAAAGTTTATTCCATTTGCAAGTTACAACTGCGTTATATCGAGAGTGCGTGGGGAGTAGTTGCCAGTTAGTTTCGTCTACAAATTCGGTTGCAACTTCGATATCTAATTTGCTGAAGTTAAACAGGACTGCAGTCTTCAATTTTTAATGCGACTTCGAATTCTTGAACAGCACTGGCTGCACTGGGACGGGAAAGAGGCGTTGCAATGCAATTATATTATTCCCACAGAGCGATATCATGTTTCAAATGCTACGGAATATGTTCCTCGGTATTGATCGGTGAAAATGAATACGTTAATGAGAAGCCACTATTTAATAATTTTAGAATTTCTTTTTAAAAGGAAGCATCCTAAATTATATTTAAAAACTGTAATATTAGGTCGATGCATATGAAATGTCCGATTTTTAACAGTAACGTTAAACAACTGCAACTATCTCTTATCGATCAAAGAATCACACATTTCTTAATTGTATTATGGTAGAAATTGAATTTTTTGGTCACTCCCAGGCTCTATTTACGAGATTATCATTTCTATTTTGTAGTTCTTTTTACTATCAACGAATAGTACATTGATTAGTAGACTGGAGCCACATAAACAGTTTATTCTTACTTTAATAATGTTAACAAACTGAGAAAAATAGATTAGCACTCTTAAATCATTGTAACCTTTCTCCAGTTTTAAATTATATTTTATTTATTATCATATTTTTGCCATAAATGCATAAAATCCGCAGTCTATTGATTAGTCACCAAATTTTCACCAAATATCACATAATGCTATCGTCAATATGCTGTTTTTCCACACATACAAAAAGAGCACTGATTGACGTTGAAATCAAATCTATTTAAAAGGAAATTTATACAGTGTAAATTAAAATTGAAGGTAGGATCGTAAGCTTTGTACCTCAAAGTGACGTACAATGAAATCAGACATTTCATATGCATTCGAATTTTGTTAGCAACTATATTCGTTTCAATCATGGATTAAATAAACTTTATCTATACTATTTATTAAAGAAAAAATCCTTTTACGTCAAAGAATAAGTCTTCAAAAAATTTGGAAATAAATTGCAAAACTATGTTAAATATTATCACAAGTATATATTAAGTTAATAAGTTAATAAAACTCGATGAACGTTGTTTGCTCAAGGTCAACACGGCGGCACACATAATCATCAAATTGATTAAGTAAGAAAACAGTTAGTGTTTTAATATTAATTAGAAGTTGTCATCACAGAAATGTGAATAATCGACCATTCTACAATTAAAGCTCTAGACACGCATAATAACAATTACGTTATCCAGACAATTCACGAAACACTCCTAGAATATCATTACTCGAAAGAAAGGCGAATTGGCATTTTATGCTCGATCAAAGTTCCGGTGTTCATTAAACATTTTAAATTAAACATTTAAATAACTTTCTGTAATGGAACCAGAGCACCGTGTATTGTGTTACACGGGAAGGTATGGCGATATTCGCATAGGCGGAAGGCAACAAAAAACGAATGAAAAATGCACGTTGCCGGGAAGAAAGAGAGCACGTGATGCTGGAAAAATGCGGGGAACGGGAATGGGGATTTTTCGTTGCACCGTGCTCGCGCAGTGTACAGCTAATGAACGCAGTTGCCGTCCCGGAAAAGTAATTTTAATATGTCGTATCGATAATTTCCATCGCCGTCGGGGCACAGTAAAGCGTACTAATAGTTTCCAGTTGTCGACCGGCCTGCCGTACACCCAGCTAATTAATTCCCGTCTATGCTGCGCGTTCAACACTGTCCGGCTTTATTGAAAAATCCCGCGATTCCGGGATCCTGCATCGCTTCGATATTACCTACAGTTTATTTCTGGCTCGATAATGAACCGAATGTTGCGCCGTTATGTGGTGTCAATCGATTTCCCTTCGTTCCATTCAGTACTGCAATTTTGTAACACTTCATAATTCATATGAAATAACTTTAAAAAGCTAGAAACTTGAACAATTACAGTAGGCGAAATGGCTACTCTTTACTTTACCGGACTCAAAATTTGTGCCTTTCTCCTATAAATTATGATGTATTTGATATGTAATGCGTTTGGTTTGTACTGCAGATCGAAGTTTCGATTCTGTAGGATCAATAGTTCAGGAGTTATGCTTGCTTAAAGTTGAGCATTTTTCAGTGTTTTTGACAAGTAAGGGCGCCACCATATTGGTTTGTAGTGACGATCGCGCGCCGCTTACCGAGCAGAACCGCTAGATGGCAGCACGGGCACGCGTTAATGCTGATAATATAGAGCGGGTATTGCGATTGTTGTCTGAATTTTGGAAGACATAACCACGATGTTGCGTTTTAACTGGTCTGGGTTAGGTCTAGGTTAGGTTTTTGTAAATATTTTCCATGATATTTTTTCTCAAACATTTTCTGAGATATTTTCTCTATGTTAGCGATATTACTGTGTGCCCGTGCTGCCATCTAGCGGTTCTGCTCGATAAGCGGGTCGCGATCGTCACTACGAACCAATATGGTGGCGTCCATACTTGTCAAAAACACTGAAAAATGCTCAACTTTAAGCAAGCATAACTCCTGAACCATTGATCCTACAGGATCGAAATTTCGATTTGCAGCCGCCCCGGGTACAAATCTACTGGATTACATACCAAATACATCATAGTTTATAGGAGAAAGGCATCAATTTTGAGTCCGGTAAAGTAAAATTTACCCGGCGAAATTTCTAAAGGGTATTAACCCTCCGAGTGCTGTGCCGGAGCCATTTTTGACTAGGAACATCCAAATTGTCATTTAAGTACTCAATTTGTGGCAATTAAACTAACTGAATAGCTGTTTCATTGAGATATTGGAAAGATAATCGATAATGTGTCTACACGAGATATCATCAAAAGTAAATTTTTGAAAATTATTAATTACAGCTGTGAACGGTCCTAAGCATTGCCAATTATATAGATATAAAAATTGTCTGTTGTCCGAGAGTTAAGAAGTATTTTAAATTTCGCGCTATTTAAAAATTGTAGAAAATTGTTAATTGTAACAAAACAGCATTTTTTTATAATTTAGACACTTCTGAATCGAAGACCCAGTATAAGGATACTGGAATTTACGAAGCAATATTATACAGTAAATAAATACTATACAGTAGTGTTAATATATAGTGTACTGTACAGTACGTTCTAAAATCGTTAATCGGATAAGTTCAAAAATTATATAAAATGTTATCATATAGTGAAATGATTATAAAATTGTCAGAAAATCGACACGAGGAACAAAGTGAATTGAAACAGCAATTTCAGCTTTGCATGACAGTTTCAAAGCAGAGTCGAGCCACGCATAATGCGTTGATTAAGCTTCAATGAAGCCTGCCGGAATATGAAACCTTGTTACACTAGATTAATAATAATCCTGCGAAAGTTACGTTTCAAAAGTTCGCAGAACCATCGAAATTTATTTTATTATACTTTCTTTCGAGCACAGAGTTCACGGACGACAGTGATATTTTTAAGAAGTAAAAACAATTTTGTACGTTGCCCACTAACCACGTTAAGGTGAAACCATCCTGTCCACGGATTGGCGGGATATAATCTCGTTGAAACAGTTCTCATCTAATAAATTCTTCTTTGAGACATTCGCCTGTTTCTCGGCTTATTTCCCCGAGCAACAAACAGGAAGAAAGTTCTAATTGAAGAAAACGACAAAGAACGCTCGGCCGGAGGTACAAATAGAAGATTGTTTGCTCTAAAGGATCTGATTTAACGAATTAAGAAGATTTGATTTCATCTTTTTGTCATCGGGATTGGACAACGGAGGCGCGAGGAAACTTTATCGGACGTAATAAAGGAAGGAAATAAAGGAACGAAGGGAACGAAGAAAAACGACTGCACATCTTCCTTCGCAGATATAAAAAAGAATAGACCGGAGAACGCCGGCGAGTCCACGGAGAAATGCGCTAATGAATTTTATGTGTGACCTGAAACACTAAACTTTCAACGCGGATTACCTTGGAGCTTCAAATAATTCTTGAATCTTCAGATTAACATGAGAATGTATTCCGCCGTCTGCTAATTATCTAAACACTAGTACACTTAAATTATTATTCGGCCAAGCTAAGAAACAATCTACAAGAAAAGAAATTCGAGTTTGATTTGGGAACTGTACATCTGAACACTAATTAAACAGGACTCCATTTTTACAATACAATTATAAATTAATACAGGGAACGGTTATTATAATTTTAGCAAGTCTTGTATAACATCCTCAGGTATTATTGTATTTTAAATTATTATCCGACGATTAACTGTTTTGACCTGCACCATGTTTTACAATAATCGCGTCGCGTCTGACCCGTTACTGACCGATACCACTGGCCAACGTTTTAGGAGAGAATTGTGTTGTTGCCGAGTTTCTTCTGGCAAAGTATTTATAATATTTCGGCAGAGCGAATGATTAATACAAGTTTTACATTTCTCTTATTCTTTTCTTGATATTATTCTTCTTATCCATTAACGTAATTTTTCAGAAGAGCCTGACCCAGACCTGCATTAATTTTACAATAATCGACTCACATGTTGTTTGAAAGTTCTGATATCAACGACATGACTGACCGTATATCGAACCGCATTTCACCAGAGTTGTTTATAAGAATTAAATAAAATAGTTGAGAAGTTCAACTATAATACTGGACCAAAAAAGTGTTGGTATATCGGTAATCAACGAGCAGATAGAAATAATCTGTAGCTTTTTTTCTCCTGTCGAGGGTGAATTGCTGGACGAAATATCGATTTAATTACAGGATACGATTTATTCAATTTGTTACGTTAATTGCGCCTCCGTGTCTTAACTCTATCAATTGCCGGAACGAGAAAGTTTTCCGTCGGCGTCGCAGAAAATTCACGCGATAATTCCGGCTCGTTAATTATTAGCATTAATTAGCGGGCGTGTTCCTGTTTGTCCCGCAGGCACATTAAATTTGCACTTCATTAGAGCAGTTACATATTAATTCGGAAACTTCGGTACAACCGGCCGCGGTATAATTTTCGTAAATCAGGACGCACTCTTAACTGGATAGGAAACAATTCTCGCTATCCCCCCACCTCACCCTCAACTCCCTGCCTTGTGTTACCGGAAGTCGGCTAGCAGAACCGCTGGCACCGTTGTCCGACTTCGGGCCGAACTTCCCTACGATTTCCGTTCGAATTCCACTTTAACTTTAATTTCCATTTTGGCTGCAGTTTCGGCCGCGATTAATGTAAATTCTCCCCTTGGTAACTCGCCTCCACCCATCGTCGTCTAATTTCGACTAATTTTATCTCTGCGGAAACCCATGAGACGACCGGCCGCGCTAATGTATTAATGTATTAAAATATTAAACTCATTCATAAACAATTTCCGCTGGGCTGCCATGAAAATGTGCTTTTTCAGCGACATTCTTTTAAGTCGTTGATGTGTGGGCACAGAACACGCTTCAAACATTAATATTAATTATAAATTATTTTAAAAGCGAGGAAATTAATTATATAATTTTTAATGGAATTATAAAGTACCTTTACATATTATATTAGCTAATCTTTCTAAGGGAATTTGTAGCCGAGTACAAAATTTTCAACTCGTTAGGTCGCAAGTCCGGAAATTATATAAGGAAATAATATTAAATAATTTGAATAACACACTATAGAAATATAAAATTCTAACAAATCGTAGTCTAGTAAATGTAATAGAGAAATTTCTTTCGATTCCTTAAAAATTAATTAGCCATCACATAAAGTGTTAATTAAATTTTATAACTCTACACAACCCTTTGTTTCCTTCATAATAATTTTAATAAGTTGGAGATAATATAACAGTATCTTTAAATTCTAGAAAAATCTGATTTTATCATTTTTATTATATTATAGAAAAATTTCTTATATCCTTCACCCTAAATCATAGATTAGAAAGGCCATTAATTATTCTCTAGACTAAGTTGCTTTTTAAAAATAGTAAGATTGCATTTATAAATGAATAAATAAGTGTGTCTAAGCAACTGTCCTCGAATAAGGATCTACATTGCATGTAAAATAAAGAATCCGAAATTCGTAATTTCGGCGGGTCCGGTAGTTCTAATATTAATAAAATATTGTAATCAGGAATACTGTCACCAAACGAAATGGCGGTAGCGAGCACGTTAAGCCATTGTCCATAGAACGTGTGATATAAAGTGGAATTGAAGCGGGTAGAGAATGCAAACGTCTGAAACAGAATATTTCCGAAGCGATGAAAATGGAACGTGTACCGCGGGGAGGGTCAGTTCGCAAAGAATCGGTGGAAAAAAGCGGTAGTGACCCTCCGAAACGTAGAAAACTGGACGAAAATTAATTGAATTCTCGGTTGGAAACTTTTAGCGGACATAAAACAATTCGTTTGTGCTTTTTTATTCATGGCGCCGCTCGCCGTGGACGCGAAAAGCATTCACTAGAATTCAGGGCGGTGGCACGCCCGCACCCCCGGTTTTTCAGGGCCGTCACAATGAATCCTGTCAAAGTGAATTGCAAACTTGATTTCGGCCGCGTCAATATTTGACGTAGGTTTCGATATTTCATTACAACGACGGGTCCTCCACTCGCCGTTGTTTCCTGTTATTTCGTAATCGAAATATCCGACCGCGTCGATGCAAAACGCGATTTATTATCTTTTAAAGCGTCACTGACAAAATTACAGGCGTCCGCGAGCCGGCACGTTCAATTTCGTTCACCGTAGCCCGCTACAAATTAAAAGGAAATATTGGTAATTCTGTGAACATTTCATTTGCAGCGTTGTGATTGATCATGTGGGATTTTCCGGACGGTTTATAAACTGTTTGGCCTATAATGAACGCCCGAACGTGCTCCACAAAGGACAATCTGGGTCGCGTCTGACCCGTTACTGACTGACACTAATGGCCAATATTTTAGAAGAGAATCAGTTCCCGAGTGCAGTTCCCGAGTTTCTTTTGACGAAGGATCTATATAATCTTTGAACGAATGATTCATTCTATTAAAACAATTAAGCGGTAGTTGAAATAGTGATTTGTTAATTAAAACAATTTTTACATTCCTCTTATCCTTTTCTTGCATATTGAAATTTTCAGCACTCATTAATGTAATTTTGAAAAGAGAAATTGAAATATTGTGGAATATTGGAAATGAAATATTGAATTTTAATTAATTTCTGTTCATCCACAACTACAAATGAACAGTGGAACCATGTCTATTCACGATTTTAAAAAATTATACAATACAATTTTTAATCAAATCTTGATACAGATGATATATGGTTTAATAAATTTAATTATGTATGACGAATTTATTCTTCATGAAGAAATAAGAATGGTTCAACTCATGAATACTCGATATGCAAAAATGTTACCATTTACTAAATGTTTGTAAAAACTAATGCGTATACATATACACAAAGCGAAGTAAAATGAACGAATTATAGCTATGGGCAATACGATTGATAAAAGATATTATTGGTATCGTATTTTTGTTTTTCAGATTATCTTTCATCTCGATTTAACTCGACACTGAAATAATAGGAAGAACAAATACCTATCTGTTGTGTGTGTCCATTTCAGGAATTATTTTTATGAAAAATAAATGTTCAGGTAATAGTCGTAGATATCGGTTTCATTTAACTAATATTGCGTCGTTTCTGACAGATATTTTTTGCGAAGTGCCCCTCTCTGCAGAACAGTAATTTTATTGAAAAATCGACGCTTTCATAGCGGCCGTTGCAAATTTCCAAAATTGAAAGCGCAGGAAATCTGCAAACATCGCGTCGACAGATTCTGGGGAACGGACACGCCAGAATTTTTGGAAATTACACAGAACGACCGAGAGATTTCAATTAAAATTCTGCGTGCGAACGCAATATCGGCCGCGATCGTGATTATGAAAGTAATCATGTTACTGAAGTGCGGCCAGAATTGCTGGAGGAGCACGTTCGGTGTAGCCACCAGGCAATCGCGTTCGTTAAATTCTGACGTTCATTAAACCGCCGTAGATATTTGGTTAATTTGTACGGGCACGTATCCGTTCTAAATTATCTAAGCAGACTGGAGACCGTGGAAACATCGAACTCTTCGATTCTATAAAATTTTCCACATTCGTTTAATTTCGTGCATTTATGTGAAAGAGAAGAAGCTAGAAATTTAAACATTGGAAAATTGAAACATTTTAGAGTAATCATTAGACTGCAGATTTTTGTGCATTTATAGGAAAATTGAGTAAACAAAATTGAAAATTATTGGAAAATTGAAAAAATTGAAGATGTCAATATATGATTCCTCCTCTATTAAAATCATTAAGGGAATAAATAACATTCAATTTAGTTTCCATTTCTTGCAATCGATGCCGACAATTTTTATTTTGCATAAAGATCCACAGTCTGCTGATATTTCAGTTTAAAAAACATTTTACTTTAGACAAAGATCTGTCCATCCATTATCATAATCTTTTCTTAATTAAACTATCAAAATATTGAAACATTGATGATGTGGTATATTTATAATACCTGAACTCTTCTTCTGAAGTTTATGTCTGCATTATTTTTGTTATTAAGAGTAAAATGTATAGATGACACGCTCTGCAAATATTATCCCTGGTAATAAACTTTTTATGAAACGCAATTTCATGCAGTTCATAAAAAATGCAACAATTTTTTATATGTAAAACACTACGGTATAAATATAAAACTGAGGATAGCATTAAACTGTGCTATCATCTAGTAAATACACAGAAAATATTCATGATATTTGTTTATTATGGAGGGAAAAACAATAAATATGCAAAATGATGAAAAATGAAAAAAAGTGTTTGACATTTTGCAAAAAGATGAGCAATAACGTACCCTTGATATTCATATGAATTTCCTCATACTGTGGATCGGAATAACTTATATAAAAGTAAAAATCTTCAGCCGTGGGACTTTCAAAAAATATGTAAAACTTATTGAAATATGAAATTTCTTTTTACTGTTTGAAATTGTTCTTCCTAGATATAATAAATCAAAAATGCCGATAAATGCACTAGTTTTCATATTTTCGTATTTTCGAATTACAGTATACGTGAAATATCTTACGTGCTTTCTATAGGCTGCATAAAATTACGATTGATTAAAAACGTATTGCCGAAAGTAGTACAATAAGATGCCCATTTCCGAGTCGTCTCAATTAGACTGCGGATTTTATGCATTTATGACAAAAATGAGTAGGTGTAATCTAAAACAACAAAAGAAGTAGACGAATTTAATGCAACTGTTATATTATTTTCAATCTATTAAACATTTTAACCCTCTATTGCAGGAGTTCTTGAACTTATGTAGTTATGGAGGCCCACCTCTTGAACAACATTTCTTTGCGGACCTCATCCCAACCCTTATAATAAATATTGGTAAAAATGTATCGCGGGTTATTTTAATAAATGATCTTGGGGGATATAAAGTTAATGTCAAAATTGTTTCGCGGACCACAGTTTAAGATCCTCTGCTCTATTGCATTCCCAATTGGGGACTTAAATTTCAAATGTTCTATAGTAAATTAAGTAGACAATACTGACGACTCTGAGCATGTTGGTTCCAAGTGGGAACATTGCGATTTTATAGCTGCATATGTATAAAGTTCCCATATAGGAACAGTCATAAAATGCAATAACTAACATTTTCTAATAAAATTTTATTATTTATTTCATGACCACACTCATTTTTAAGTAAACCAACAGCCATATATATATTTTTCAACTCGTTATAAAAATTCATACAATAGAGGATTGAGAAAGAAATTACATTTTTATTTTAGCCCAGTTTGTTGCTATTCGCGTAGAAAGTTTTTATTTTGCATAAAGATCCGCAGTTTACTCATAATTTTGTCCACAAGCGTGCGTCCGTAAGAAAAGGACGAAACCGTTCCCGTTCAACCGCGTCGCTTTTCTTTCAATAAAAGACAACAGCGTAGGAGGCGTCCGACGATATTTCATCGAGGCCAGCACGTCCGCTTTGAGCGGGCAGAAAACACGTCTTCCTCTGTAACGAAACCATTCGCTGAAACCCATCCTTGGCGAATAAAACTGGCGACGAGGGGGTCAAAGAGTCTTCCAAATGATTACACAACCATTAGAAACTTCTGTCCGGGATGGCAGAGGCGGCCGGTTGACGGAATAAAGGCGCATCTCCGCCTCCAACCGGTACCGAAACGATGCGATGGGACGGTTTCCAAGAAAGCGTCGCGGAAAAAGACCGGTCTGTCGCGCGTGTCTCCGTGAAACTCGGGACAAAGGAGGGACAGAGCACGAACAAAGGAAACGGGAGCAAGAAAAACCGAATATGAAGCCGCCAGGCCGCCATTTGAATAAAGTTCGAAGAAGTGGCGACGCTCCTCGGGCCTCGGGCTCGCAGTCGCCACCCCCGCAAGTCTCGCGACCAAGGGGGACAGTTTATTCAAATTGAATGTGACAGCGGCAGAATGTCTGGAGCCACCGCGTACCCGCGGCTTGTCAACTTTCCATTTTTTACCCTCCTACCAGTATTGAATCGCGAACTCCTCCGCAAACCCCATCGCCGCGCCGCCGACGAGAATGATCGTCGCAAGGTTGACTCGCGACTCTTCGGTCGGAACGAGCTGACCTCAGCGACGACCCGAATTCCCATTGAACCGAGCAACCCGGCTTTATGGAATTAGTTCCCGCGTGTTTTATGAGGGGCTCGAATGAAAAGTATCCGGGTCGAAGTGGCTCATATTGTTACGAATCGACCATCTAGCACGCCGAAATTCGTTTTGCCGACTAGTTTAATAACTTGTCAGAGTTCAACATTCCTTCAGAGTCCATTTATAAAAATGTATCAATATAAACAGCTATCATATCAAACATTTATCAAATACAAGTATTCTGCGCTCATATTTTAAATCTTATACGCTTCCTCTGTCTATAATCTTGAATGACCTTGAGTAATTATAATCACTGAATTCCTCCGAAAGGAACCGACATAGAAGCGTTCTGTGTCTATGACTTTGAATGACATTGAGTAATTGTAATCATTGAATTCCTAATGAAAGAGACTATCAAAAGGGATGGTCTCGTTTAAAAACATGAAGGTGATCTCTAAAAAAAAAATAACATAAAAACAAATATTTTTTTGTCATCGTACAATCGTATCTTTAAAAACAACAAAGATATTGAGGTGCAAATGTATATGTAGTATATTTGCATACGTATATTTGTATGTTACAATATAATATCTGTATGTAGTATGTAGTGTATTGTTAACAAAATTAACATTTGAAAATGCTAATTAGTGGAAAGTGGAATTTGTGAGTATTTACAATTACTTTAGACCATTCACGAATACCTGACGGATATACGAGAATAGGAATGGAATGCGGAGCGGCAACAGAGTTACGAGCAACAAAAGAAACTCATCGTTATTCATTTCGAGTTGAATGTGAAATATCATTTGGTACAAATAGCAAACTACAAGCATAAGTAATCATAAGTTGACACAGCGAAACTCCGGATCCCCTTCAAGCAGTAATTCGACCTCATATTTCTCAATCTTCTTATTTCACTTTGTTGGGAGTTCGCGCGAAAGTTTCTCGGCGCACGGCAATACGAACGAACGAAGACAGATAAATAGATCATTTATCAGACTGTCGAGATTGAGCGTTCGAGAACACGATAACGAAATTTAAAACTACGGGACGTTTGAAAAACTAATTAGAAATAACAAACTTCTTTCAAGGCTTATAAAGTTAAATCGAATTACATTTTTTCTACATGCTCTAGTAATTGCTCAATAATCATTTTCCAAGTTTCCCTAATGATTTTTAATTTACTGCGAACGTAAGCCCTTCGTTAACTACAAAAACTATTTATAATTTTGTCGATTATTTCTTACAGCAAGAAATATTTCATATTTTCAAATGCAGTCAATAATGAATAAAATCATGAATTCATTTCACAGCCTCGGGGAAAATGGCCTGAATAATGATAAATCATTGAAAATAATTGAGGCCGTACAATTCATTCAATAAATTGTGTTCCGTATAATAATTCTACGCAATAATAAATTATTCTACAGAAAAACACGAACTCTATTAATGTCAAGAGAGTTATGGCGTGATTTCTGTAATCAACAAAATGGACATTTTTATTATATGTTGAATTTATTAATTGATGTTTTTGGTGGATCATCCGATGTCAGAAGATTCAAACGTTTCGATCGTCATTTTTACGACTAAGGGTTGAAGACAGAAAAAATAAAATATTTTGATAATCCTAGTGCGACTTTCACAATAAAAATTACGAAGAAAATGTCGAAATATTATGATTTAGGGTGGAAACAGTATATTCAGGCAACTATAAAATGGACCAGGGGGTTCAGGGGTATCCACCAGCCAGCGTGCTTGATATTCAAAACCATCCCTGATGGCAAGTACACGCGTAAATTTTTCCATCCCGTCTCAGACATTTATGGTTCTCACGCGGTACTTTCTGGGAGAACTTTTAAGACGTCCTTCAGAGACCTCTCTTCTTTTAATAGCATATTACTAAAGAAAATATCGAATCAACGTAACAAATAAAAATATAATCACTACCCGTACAATCACGTGTACTTCTTAGAAATTTCAACATAAAATCGAAATTTAACTAAGTCTATTATTACTACATTTTTGAGAATAAACGAAAAAGATTCTTCTTCTGATAAATTAAAATCCATTTATTCTAGAAAGACGATTCTGTTTTATTTCCCCTACACTGGAACTTGATAGGTTATACTTACTTGTCCGCACGGTATCCATGATATTTTATGCGTCTCGTCGTTTCCAGTGGAAGTAATAAGAATAAATCTCGCCACCCCTTAGCGGTCTACCATACCTTTAGTTGTGTGGTACTATTTTTTATACGAAGGGCAAAATATATCTTCTCGTGTTACTGTTGGAAGTATAGTAAATTCTCTTCGTAGCTGTATAAGCAGTTAGGTCGAACAGAAAACATTGAAATATTCACTCTTAATCTTCGTACGCGAAAATAAAAACACAATTTTTACACAAACATATCCCTCTTGAAATAATTGAATTTAAAAATCGACAATGTATCTTGAATATGCTCTTATCAAATAAAACTCCAATGTTCCTTACTAGCAGAACGAACTAGCCCAGGTCAGCCGCGAAAAGAATTAATAGGGACCAACAGAATGTTCACGTAAACTAATCCTCACACACAGAAAATGTCTCGCTGAATTTTTTCCGTTATTTTTGCAGGTAGAAACGCATTTTATCCAACTGTATAGCAGCTGACCCGCCGCGTTCTACATGAAAATACCATTTATTTCTCTCATTATCCAGCAGAAATGGAGGATGTGAAATATGGATTACACTCGTGAAAGACAAACTGTGGATCCCCCGGTAAAATTCATGGAAACATGTCTGTCCTCGTTTTTGCGGCAATTTTTTCCGAAAGTTCTGCCCGGAAATAAAGTAACGCCCCCGCGCGCGCTCGTTCAATAATAATTTTTCCCGGTTCGGGACGAGCAAGTAACCAAGAAACGCTCAAGTTTTCGCCCCCGCTCCCGCTTCTCGGCCCAAGGCTTCTCTTGTTACTCATAAAACTCCTAGTTTCGTGTTATTAGTGAAGTTCGTGCTCTTGAATATTTTACGGCGGCCGCAAAAAATGCTTTCGTCTGTTCGTAACCAAACCGCGCGGGCGCTTTGCGCGAGGATATGTGGTCCCCGGACACCGTGAAATATAACGCGGCCTGGAAAGTTACCTTCCCGTGGATATTTCACGAGTGTTAAGTGAATAACTTCATCCCGCGGGAGAGCCCGCGATTCGTTCGTTCATTTTGTTTCGATTTCGCCGAGCGGCGCGCCGCGTACGCGCTTGTTTAACTTCGATTAATGGAAACATTCGCTGCCGATATCGCGATGATTAAACGAAAATAGAAATTCATTTTCAACGGCGACGAAACGCAAATCGAAAATTATAATTTAATGCATCCGATCAAAAGAAAACCTGTTTCACGCATTCAAACAGATTTTGCGGTGATTCGTCCAAAATAATCTCATAAATTACATTATTAATCATATTACGATCCAATTGTGTCTCTCACGTTTTAATTCTATGGTTAGATAATCATTCTCTTT
This sequence comes from Lasioglossum marginatum, assembly GCA_028455795.1. NCBI lineage: Eukaryota > Metazoa > Arthropoda > Insecta > Hymenoptera > Halictidae > Lasioglossum > Lasioglossum marginatum. The sequence goes on along the minus strand of CM052254.1, from coordinate 2,977,287 downwards.
TGTGAAAGTCAATTTATTTATGGCCATTCTAATTATTGTCTGAAAATATTCGTGAAAAACTTTTCAATAAATACAAGAATATTTAATATTGTATAATAGAATTGATAGCATTTTTTATATTAATTTTATTATTCAATTCAAATAAGCGAAACATTATTATTTACGTATAAAACAGCATTCATTAGTATTAAATTCCTCAACAGTATTAAATTCCTCTCTTTCCTACATCATTAAACGTACGTTATGAAAAATTATTATTTTGTCGATATTATTGACTTCGTTGATTCAGATAAAATCACATCAGTATAAGAAACTAACACATTAATATTAATTATTGTTGTATATGTGTACAGAGTACGTCCACAAATTTTGGTATTATTTGAACTTTCTCCGTTTTATTTTCAAACATAGAAGTAAGTGCTGGCCGTTTTTCGTTGAGCTAATGCTCGCCGAATGTCTAAAGTTTCACATCATGTTCCCCCCGGGAGGAACACAATTTTTTCGAAGTTTAAAAAATGTTTTTCTCTGTTTTATACGGAGAGTAGCTTTCAGCGGAATTCTATTTCGAAGAAAGGCTATTTCACGAAACCGGGGAAAAAAGAGGTGGAAAAGTTTTCCGAAATTTCCACCTGGGAATTCAACGGAGCCGGGGCAAATAAAAAGCGCGATGAAATTTATGCCGAACGGAAACAGTTATCTAGAAACCTTCACCGCGAAACCGCAACCGCGCTCGTAAATCGTGAGCCCTGTGTCGCAGGTTATTAGACCGAAAGTTCCCGAGTTAATCACAACTCCTACGTGCCGCGACGCACTTTCAAAAAGAGTTCCCCGAGTGGCAGCAACTAATAACGAGGAACGACGTCGACGTACCCCAAACAACTTAAACAACTTGTCTCGTCGTGTTACTTTGTAAATCTCTTTGTTCGCGCCGGGACATTCTCGACACGGGCCCCAATAATGAATCCCAAAACGAATTTTATCGTCTTTATTCTCGCCCCTCGTTCCTACCCTCGATGTTTCCATTAACCTCGGCGAAGATGGGAAAGCCTTTCAAAGCTTACGCGTTCATAATTAAGCAAACTTTCGGCTTGTCTTACCTAATCGCGTTTTCTTCGCATTTCGAATCACCTCAGACCACAATTTTGATATTTATTCGATGGATGAAGGGGTAAATATTTTTGCATATTTTGCGTTTCAATTCAATCAAATTGTCAGAACTTGTTATATTGATTCAAATTATTTCATAGAGAATGTAACGATCTCTTAAAATCTGAAATTCATCAATTCTGGAAGATTAGATTTGTATCTTATGAAATAGAAAACCTTGTGACATGTTCAACAAAAATTGTACAGAATAAAATAGAAGTTTCTTCAAATACATACTTTAACACAAATCAATAAAATGGAAATGTTTTTAACCTTTGATAATATAAATGTCTTTTTGAATTTTGTAAACCTAGAAATACCAATAATGCATACAAATCTAGTCTCTACATATAGTAATTCTATATTTATTTTAATCAATTATTCAACTACCGTAAAAGATTATAGTACAGTATACCATGTACTTTAAGATTATCTTCCAAACAGAAATTAGTGTAATGATTAGTGTTTACAGTCAACTAGTAGACAACAGTAATTACAGCAACAGTACTGGATGTCAACAAACGCGTCACAGACGTGAATTTTGAGAAAGGTGTAAAAAAGGCAATCCTAAAAATGAACTCTTCAAAATTATAAATTATTTCTTCGAATTCATCATTCAATGGAACAATTAAAAATGAATCAAGGAGTTAGGTTAGGTTAGGTAGGAGAAGTAAGAAAGAGGAGAAGTAAGAACTAAGTAAGAAAGACAATCCTAAAAATGAACTCTTCAAAATTATAAATTATTTCTTCGAATTCATCATTCAATGGAGCAATTAAAAATGAATCAAGGATTTAGGTTAGGTTAGGTAGGAGAAGTAAGAGGAAAAGTAAGTAAGAACTAAGTAAGAAAGACAATTCTAAAAATGAACTCTTCAAAATTATAAATTATTTCTTCGAATTCATCATTCAATGGAACAATTAAAAATGAACCAAGGAGTTCGCAACCTTAATTAGATGAATTTTCTGTTCTCCCGCGAAGCGTGACACGATAACTTCGGTCTCCGCTTTTCGTCGTTTTACATATAAGCGATTCAAGTTTGCTTCACATCCCGAATTACGTCACGGTCCGTCTGAGAACGATTTTAATGCGGTTCAATGAATTCAATGTACCCTGGAACGCGCGGCTGTACGGCTAGAATTCCGTTTGGAAGGGGCGAAAAAATGGACTGCAGAAGAAAATAAGAGACTGGCCCGGGTGATGGTTTAACCCGACAAAATCAACAATTCGAGGAATAACGCTCCTTCCCTGGGGACTTTTATTTTCGATTCCCGTTTCCCTGCCCATTCGTGACGTCAACGACGACGACGTCGACGACGACGACGTCGACGTCTAACCGGGGGGGACACTGTCATCCCCGATTCTTTTTCCGGCGTATCATCTTTCCATGCGGCGGAGGAAGTTCTTTGTTGATTACAAAAATATTTATAATCTTGTGGATTATTTTCTACACCATGAAATATTTCATATTTTCAGATGCAGTGAATAATTCATAAAATCATGAATTAAATTTATAGCCTCAAGGAAAGTAGTCGTAGGAAATTTAATCAATAAATTGCTTCATATAATAACTCTACGCAATAATAAATTATTTTACAGAAAAACAAGAACTCCATTAATTTCAAGAGAGTTGTAGCGTGACAAAATATTTCTACTTATACACTGCTGTGCGAAAGAAAGAAGCACCCGGCCATATTTAATAGAAAAGCGTAAAAAATCAATTGAGAACACAGTAAGTTTTGAAAAAGAATTCCGCTGTTTAATTGAATATTTCTGAGAATATGTGTTATTGCGGATTATCTAATACTTTAAATGCAATAAATCAATCATTGTACAATACAATTTCTACATAAAGATATTGTTTGTCATTATATCTTATAATTATACTGAGTGTGCTACTTTGTTTTGCACAGTAGTGTATGTCAAAGGCAAAATGGAAATTTTTATTACATGTTGATTTTATTAATTGATGTTTTTGGTGGATCATCTGATGTCATAAGATTCCACCAGCCAGCGTGCTTGATATTCAAAACCATCCCTAATGGTAGGTACTTTTGATTTAATATAATATTGCTAAAGTGATAGCAAATCAATTTAATTAAATAATTTTATTAAATAAGAATACAAGCACTACCATTTGATATTGTAACGATGACGACGACGTCCCAACGGGGGGAGGGGGTCACTGTCAGTCCCGATTCTTTTTCCAACGTATCATCTTTCCGCGCGGCAGAGACGCGTCGAAAAAAGATGTCGCTGGACGATCACGACATCACGACCGCCCGCCGGACATAGAAAATGGAACGCGTTCCGCTACGAAGGAGGCATCCGCCGGGATCCTTTTTACTTTCGCGTGGAAGTCCTGTCAGATGGGTCTTGCGCGTGGCTTGTCGAGCAGAACTGATCGAGCAGGATGTCGATAAATCAAAATTCCCGACACGCCGACACGGGAAAAAAGAATAACCCAAGCGTTGGGCAAACTTCAACTTATAAATCGCATCTGAGAAATATTTTTTTCTTTAACGGCCCCGGGAAAAGCGACAGAGACTATCTATACTGATCTCTAGACTGCGGATCTTTATGCATTTATAACAAAATTGAATAGATGAAATTCGAAATTGTTGAAAAATTTTCAAAACTCAAGATGTCAATATATGATTTCTCCTTTATTAAAATCATTATATATATAAGAGAAGAAATAACATTCAATTTGGTTTCTATCTCTTGCGGTCGATACAGACAATTTTTATTTTGCATAAAGATCCGCAGTCTACTGATCTCTCTACGGGAATAGTGCTCCTGTGAGCTGCAGTAATTATTCATTATTTCACCTTGTCGCGAATAATAAAGAGAATTCTCCGTGTGCCGAACACAAGATTTTTTATATTATATATAATTATTAGACAGCGGATTTTATCCATTAATGAAAAAATTAATAGGTGTAATTTAAAACGGTAAAAACATTAGAGGAATTTAAAAATACTGTTATACGATTCTTATTAAACCAGTTCGTTGGCATTCGGGTAATAAGGAATAAAATAAGGAGAATGAACATATTTATTTAACATGTGCAAATAAAGTATTTCTTCAAAATGGATGCTCATTGATTATCATAGGAAAAAATTCCTAGACATAACGTTTTTCTCAGATTGTTATAATTAGACTGCAGATTTTATGCATTTATAGAAATAATGAGCGGATGTAATTTTCAAGCAGTGCAAGGATTAACAAATTTTAAGAATATAACTAAAAAGAGAAATAAATTTCTATTTAGTTCCTACCTCTTGGAATTAGTACAAACAATTTCTTTCTCTTAATTCGTGCAAGGATTCAACCACTCCGAAGCATTATAAAAATTTATTTATTCTCTTTCCATTTTCGTCGTTTAAAGTATTAAAAAGTATTCTAATATTGTGTTTCAATATTCAAACCTCTAATATATTAGGTTGTCCCAAAAGTTTCTTTCGGAATGTGTTCCTTTAACCCCTTTCCCTTCTTCCAATATCCGTGTCTGACTCGTGATGGAAATTCTGAACAGAGTCTAATAAATATGTAAGCTACTAATTTCCTTTAAACCGAAATAAAATTTTACTTTGGTTTTGTTAATGTACAGCTATTGGAGAATATATAAGCATACAATAGATATAAATTTTCTTCTTTTTTAGGAAAGTATACGAACTACGAAAAAGTTCTAATCCCTGAAACCGTAAAATAAATCGTAAGGCGAGGGGTTAATGTTGCTAAATAAATACAAACAATGCGATAATCTTTATGTTAATGTTTTAGTACTTCCTAACTTGAATTGCTAACATTTTATGTGCATGAATCGAGAACCAACTTTTGGGACAACCCAATATTCATTTAGCAATATTAAAGGAACACATTCCGAAAGAAACTTTTGGGACAACCTAATAATTTTGACATAGCTATTGTGTTGTTTGATATTGAATAAAAAAGGATAAGAGCATTTACTATTTCCTGCCAGTATTTAAAATTTGACAGACGCGCGTAAACGTTTGCGAGCGACTGTGTGTCGAAATGTCCGCTGTCCACACATAGTACTAACAAAATGTAATCGGCAATGTAGAGTCAATAATCAAATTAATGGATAAAATTGCTTTCATTTCGAGGGGATTAATTTGTCGAAAAGCCGGGAAACCAATCGCGAGCTCGTAAAATCTCCGGTTGAGTTAAATAAAATCGTGCGACGAGGAAGGGGCCCGTCAGCGAAATTTCGGTCACGTGAATCAAATAATAGACTGCGATATGAGATTTCTATGCTAAATAGGCGTTTCTTGGTGGCTCTTATCGATCACCAGGGCACTTTTTCTCGGTTTCCAGTGGCCGTTGCTTTATGAAAACGAGCAGACACAAGAAAAACCGTCCCGCTCCTGCCGCGCCGCCTTTTTGGCTGTTTGTCAAGAGTCCTTTCGGCGGCGACTCGGTAAAAAGTCATCATTTAATATGTACGTCTTTATTAATCATCGGTGAGTAATGGCGAGCGAGAAAGAAAGAGTCAAAATACGTCTCTGACGTTGGGATCGGCATGAGGGACGGCCGCGCGATGAGGATAAAATGACGCGAATCTTTCCTACAGACCTTCCCAACCAGCTTGGGAAACTAATAAAATGTTATTAAGGCTCGCGGACTTTAATATTCGGCCGGAGCCCCCGTTAATTCATCGTTCACCGAGCCGCTGATTTATTATCGAGCGATTAGAATATTGGATTAGCGTATTAAAGCGACGAGAAGAGCGTAATAAACGCGAGGCGACTGTTAGGAAACCCGATAGCGTAATCCGCGGTTAATTAAGACGAATAAAATATGAGCAGCGCGGCGTCGTGTTCTGAACTGGAAATTAATCACGATAGATTCCGCGTTATTTCATTTCACGCCGTATTGGATGATTCTCCGGCTAAAGCTAATTATTCCTGTTGGCGTGGCTTGCATAGTGCTTGAATAAATGAGTATGTTTTATATGTGATTCTCACAATGAAGGTTGGTGCGAGGAGAAAACGTTTAAAGCTTTCGTTCATGTTAGATTTCTTTGGTCCTTTCTTTAGATGTATCAAAAATATAAATTCAAAAACTAAATTCTAGAACATAGCATTTATGGCAAAAATGAATCCAGGAAACGCAGAATAATAAAAACTTCAGAAGAATTTGGCAATATTACTACATTATTGATATTTTCAAGACAAAAACTGAATTTTCATAATTGATTCTAAATTTTTTAATTCACGATTACTAACAAGGTTACTGCAAGGATGTATTCCTGAAGAATAATTCAATAGATTTATTTTCTCGAGGACATATTATGGTAAAAATAGCTAATAATCTAACTCGATAAATTTTTGTTATTTCTACAAAGCAATGTAAAATTGTTCCTTGAACCTAGTGTCAATAACGCGTTACATGATACGCCATACAGTTTCTTATAGTATCGTCGCGGAATATGCACCCCTACATCGACCGAAACTGTGTCGATTTTCTAGCACGTCTCGCACAAAAATCCATATCAACACCCACCCCCGACACACTAATTAACCCTCCAGGATGCGCAACGAAACTTTTCCTTCGAGTCCAGGATAAGCAATAGAAAGACCGCAACGTAGCTAGGGTATCCGTAACGGGGGCCATTCAATCATGCTCATTAGGGTCGGTAAACGCGGCCAAACAAACACAATCTCCCCGCACGAGGAGAAAAAGCCCGCGCGTCACAGACGCTCGCAACAAAAACCTGTCCGTGAAAACCCAGTCGACCTAACCCAGACCTTTCGTCGGGCTGAACGCTTGTTCAGGTACCGTAACCACCCTTCCGGGACGGTTGCTCGGGCATCGGTTGAACCCTCGAAAGTTCATCGTCGTGGCGAAGGCCGGCGACAAAACCGCGGGTGGCTTTTATTAAAATGTTAAATCCAGACACTCTCCCTCACACACACATATAGTTACACACAGTGATGCTTGCACACAGTCGCGCGCATGCATTCTATCAAGAGTCTAAGTCACCGGCATTTCCGCAGGCGTCTCGCTCGTTGAAAAATCAATTTGACTCCTCTAGACGCGATATTACGTCTAGGTCTCTGTCTCCCTTTCTCTTTTCACAGGTGCTACGACCCTTTTTCTCCGATGGATTTCGATTTCGTTCGAATTCTACAAGCCGCGTATATCGACTTACTCGCCGGATTATCTAAGAATGAAAGCGTGGCCATACTAGGGGAAGGGATGAAGAGGGGGTGACTAGAGGGAGAAAGAGAGGGAGCATTGAGAAGAAACACGAGACCAGGGCGAATCGTAAAAAGACTGGAAGGAGACGGCCGGAAAATGGAAAGATATCGTGCTCCTCGGGTTCCTCTGCTCGAGAACCGAGCCTGAAGTGGTAATCCGCCGCGATCTCCGCGTGGCTCTGGCTTGCCGAGGGGATCATGCTAGGCTCTTTTCTTCGCAGCTCTTCAGATGTATTCGTAAATTGACTTCCATTCTGCCGGTTTTACACTTCACGCCGTATTGCGGGCCGATATTCTGAACAGAAATCGCGAACGTTCGAGTCCGCCGTGCTTCCAGACCCCCCACTCTCCCTCTCTCATTTTCGATGGAGATGCAAGCCGCGGCGCCACCGGCGCGCCATTGGAGGTTAGAAATGCCGGTTTTATTTTCCAGCTGAAAGCGTCGTAATTGAATACGAAGCCTCGCTTACCGGTCATAATTCTGCGCCGGAATTTCGTTCCATAGGGGTGAACCAGGGGCAGCTCGATGGAGGCTTCTCTTTTCGATGATCGAGTTGACACGTTAATTTCGTGCGCTTCGGAGAGTGCCTTTTGGGTTGGCGATATCGTTAATCCTTCAGGAAACAGACCCGATTGCCAATTTCTTTATACGATTGATGTATAGTGTTACCAGAGCCGAGAGTGTATTTGAAATAAAAAATATTGGGGGTAGTTGCTGAAATAATTTTATTTGACCCCTGTGCTCCAAGCTATTTTAGCTTTAGTCTTTAAAATATTTTTGTTACACACGATCTTTTTCATTTTATTTAGAATGGAAGGTAGTACTTCCTACTGTTACCTGCATACATCTTATCAAGCTTTAACCCTTTGCGGTCGTATTAAGTTTATACGAACGAATAGTAATACATAATATGCAAGATTATGAAGGAAAAACAAAATTTATTAATTCTTTTTTAAACTTTAGATATACGTAATACAATAAAATGTTTCAATTTTATGTAAAAATTATATTTTGTAGTTCTCAGTTTCACTAACGCTTTGGTGGCTGAGAGTAGACATACAACCGCAAAGGGTTAAATGTAGTGATAATTTGGATTTGTTAGAATTATATAAGAAGTAGACTGCGGACCTCCATGCAAAATAAAAATGTTCTGCATTACAGATTGCGGGAGGCAGTGATTTCATCCTTTAATGATTTTATTGCATTAAAAACAATAAAATATTTTTAAATTTTCTCAATCTTTTACTGTTTTATATTTATATTTCACCCAGCCAATTTCTTCATAAATGCATAAAAATCCTCAGTCTAATTTTAAGTTTATTCTAATTGATATGCATATGAAGTGCTACACATGGATATGTTAAATCGAAAATGTATCAAGGGCACCCATAAACTATGTCTTTCGTTTATATAAACATCAAGAAACTACCCTTAATAATAGAATGGTTTATCATTAGACTACGGATGTTTTGCATTTATTACAAAAATAGATAGGTCGAATACAAACGTTCGAAAACATTAGAAGAATTGTATAATGTTAGTATGTTATTCTCGATTTATAAGAATTATTAGAAGAGAAAATGCACTTTTGTTTCTCATTATTGACTCGGGCAATTTTTATTCTGCAATCTTTATCCGCAGCCTAGTTATCATAAATACCTTGTCATTATTGAAAGTTTCATTGTACAATAATTAACTTAAAAGACTTTAGCAAGTAGATTAAAGTCATAATTGAATAAAGATATGTGTGCATTAAATAACCGAAGGAATTAAAATCAAATCCGCACATTCCATTAAGAGCTCAATTAGGTTATTAGAAAGATAAAAATTTCATTACCATTCATTTATATTACGAATATATTGAATCCAGAATCTAACTATAATCATGCAAAAATCGAATTCGTCTAATTGAACGAGACGTTAAACACGAATTAACAGCGGAGAAAATTGAATGTCCTTCGAGACAATTTTTAATTTCCGTTTTGTTTGCAGCGTTTTAAATATTTGCAAATAAGTTGTCCGAAGTTCCAAGAAATCCATCGGAGGTTGAATAAATCAGGAAGCGGAAATCCTTTTTCTTATCTGGATAAGACTTTTCATGCAAATAGAAAATATTCTGGGAAAGTTCCGCGAACAAAAGCAGAGTAAATCCACGGCCGCCAGTTCCCGCAGAAATAATAAAACCGGATTATACCGTTTTAACCAATCTCATTAAACCGATATTATTAGAACACCACGAAAAGTGTTCTCAACTGCGAGAGGAAACTTACAAATTTCTCGACGGAGAGCGCCGACGAAGACGTAAGATGTAATTTCCGGCGCGGAACACGGAACAACAAACAGAACCAGCGGCCCGAAACCGTAGACCTTGATTTACAACACTTGCCCTCGAATATTAATTTAAATTCAAAGGAGGGGCGCGGGCACGCTTCGACCCACTGGAAACCACCCTTCGAACACCGTGGACCCTCGATACGCGGAAGTTTCGCGAGCTCTGTTGCATAATTGAACATTCTTTCAGGGATGAAAGAAGTTCCTCCTGATGGGAAAAAAATGGGGAGAGAGAAAAAAATCATGGGGCGAGAGTCGAGGATACGAGGCAGGTCGCGATAAAATTCTCGGCCGAATTTTCTTAGAGATCCCGTCCCTTTGTTCTACATTACCGTGTCGGAGGTCCAATCTTTTTGGGGCGAGTTCTCCAAGGATTACGCTGCTGTATTGGAGCTTCAATAGTCTTTTCAAAGAACTTTTATCCGATGCTTAATTCCATGAAAGTGAGTTCATAATTTTTTCTATTCTCCTTACCTTCAAAGAGATCCTTTTCAACATACCCGTCTGTTTCATCAATTTATGTAAGGTAAACTGTAATTTACTGCAGTAGTTATTGTCACTTTTGATTGAAACGGCAAATATTAAGAATTCCTGGCCTAGAAAATCATTTTTTTATTGCTTCTTATTTATATTTCAAAGCAACGTTGTAATTTTGCATAACAGAGTTCCACATATGATTGTTAGCAAACGTGTCAATGACTGTATTACGATTGTTATTCATTGAATATATTTTATAATAAAAGATTTATTAGCTTATAATAATAGAAAGTTAAGCTCGTTTAAACATTTCAAAAAAAGATAAAAAGATTTTTACTACGATTTTGACTTAGTGTGCCAATCATTGTACAGTTTATCCTACATTTGACACGTTTTCAATATGTTAGATAAAACGAAATGGTTTTGGACGTTTTCGAGTGATCTACTTACTAGCTGAAATTATATGGATAAATAATACAGCAAATAGCGATCGAAATATTAGAAATTTAAATCATTCAGTTTTTGAACAAAAGTTTTAGCGATACTGGATTCTTAAATGCAAATTATAAATGCAGACATTATTCATCACGTAATACCGTAAAAACGTAAAAATCTTCTCAGTGTTTCGTAAATTGTTTGAAAGGAGTAAAAAAGCAATAATTTCATTGTTCGACTGACCCGTTCTATACACTGCATTCTTAAGTTACAATTTTTATAGAAAAGTGTTATGAAACTGATTGTATTTATTATGTGTACAATATTCTCAATATATTTCATCTGCCAAGAAATAATTTCTAACGGCTTCATCAATAGTGAGTTATATGTATATATAAATTCATTAAACACATTAAATACAACATGAATAAATTTAAGAGAACGATTCAGATTTGCACTGAAAAAATTTAACTTATTGACTTTGAAATTCAAGATCATCAGTTCCATCAATTTCCACCAAACCGGGAGTGCAGAATCATGCTAATGATATTAGGCGACATCAGATATCTTTACACCTTGTACTATATTCCGGGTAAAGTTTTGCTGAAAAGAACTGGGACATCCTGTGCATCTCGTCAAAATTATAATATTGGATTGCGTCTCTTATTTGCGCAGGCAAGATAACGCAAAGTGGTCTTAAACGTCAATAATCATCCTTCAGCTCTCCGGAGCTTGTGAAACGTGATCGCGTTCGCCTAATCATCGCCAGATCTCGGGGAAAAGAGGCATTTCTCTTAAAAATTCCGCAATCCCGTTCTTTACGAGCTCCGTAACGGACGTGGCTGCGCGGAGAAGACTTGCGGAGGACTCGAAGAACGTGAAACGAAAGCGGATGTCGCCCATCGCGGCCACATCGACCGTCGACGGGGGCTGAGATCGCTAAAAGGAATGCGCAGTCGAGCGAAAAAGGCCTCGAGGGGCGGTAAAAGGGGGATAAAATAATGTAGGAAGAGGTTTAGAGAGCTCCGGTCGAAACGGCTAGAGAACTCGCGAGTCTACGCTTAGTTTTTCTTCCCCCTTATGGAGTCACCGGTTTCCTTTTGTTTTGAGAAACCCTAATGCTCCCTCCCCCTTCTGATCGAATCTATTGGATTGCGAGGCCGATTTCGCGAGGGAATATTCTATGATACGCCATGCAATTTCGTCTGAAAATATTCGTATATTAAACCTCGCAAGGTAAGGTAACACATAAATAGTAAAGTAAGGTCTCTTAGACCCCGACAGAAGAAATTCATAAATAGCCTCGTTTTAAATAAATTTGGGGTAAAGAATAACACGGGGTAAAGAATAACACAGGATAAAAAGTAAATAAACAGTTTTAATTTTATTCATATAAAAATTCTTTTCAGAAATCTGAAATTGGAGTCTCAGAGACCCCACATTACCTTGCGAAGGTTAAACCTCAAGGGTGAACGTAAGATGTAAGGTGTAAAAATAATTTCTGTTAATTCATTCATTCCTAATTGCTTGTTATATAGTATCAATTTTATAGTTATTTATTTTGATTAAAATGGTAGAACTGTATTAATGACATTTTTGGAAAAATGTTATTGTAAGTATATAATTTGGAAATATCCATTGCGTGTGTTATATGGTTTCACGTATGCCACAATTTTACGTTTCGTTAAATTGTTTCCTATAAAAGAACAAATCGACTGAATATTGCAAATTTATCAATGCACTGTATGAGTAGACAGAGGGTCTTTATGCAAAATAAAAATTTTCTACCTGTACTGCAACAAACTAGAGTGAAAACGGAATTTATTTTCTTTCTTAATATGTTTAATAGGTTGAAAATAATAGAACAATATTTTTTATTTCTTCTAATGTTATTACTAGACTGCGGATCTTTATGCAATTATGACTTTTGAAAATTTTCAAAAAATGCTAGGATGTAAAATACGACAGAATTTAGTACGATTTTAAGTTATTTCAGATCTAAATGACCACTATCACGGAAAATAAGATTTTATTTGATTCGAGTTTCTTAAAATTCGTCTACAAAAATTGCAAATTGCATAAACATCCGCAGTCTAGTTATTACTGTTTTAAATTACACATAGACAAGGATCTTTATGCAAAATAAAAATTGTTTGCTTCAATTGCAAGAAACAGAAACCAAATAAAATTGCCGATTAAACTGGGTAACGAGAATTGGGTAACGAGAATTCTTTTGCCTTTCTCCTATGTAATCCAGTAGATTTGAACGAGAAGATGCTAAAATTCCAAGTTTCTCGTCCAAATCTACTGGATTACATAGGAGAAAGGCAAAAATTTCTGGTTACCCAAGTTACAGTTTAACCCTGCTACAACATGTGTCATATCATCCATTCATAAGAAAAGTGACATCAGTCAAAGAAAGGAAATTTTACAGGACTACCGTTTGAAAATTACCTAAAATTGCCAATGTTTTTATTGTATATCACCAACTTAGAAATTTTAAATAATTTGTTGTTATTTAGATACTGGGTTAATTGTTATGTACATTAGTTATAAACTTCACCACAATTTATATTATTATACTTTTATAGAAATATATTTCAAGTTGTCACTTTTCTTACAAATGAACGATATACGTATGTATGAGCGAGTGAATTATCGGTCCAAACTTAAAATTGATTTTGATATAGTAACACATCAACAAATATCACATAACAAATTTTTTATGTACTGATATACATGCCGGAATCTGGGTGGACTCACCAATATGAGTCTTCGTAGTTCCTTGTGGCCTTGTGGTTCCATTTGGCTGGGAACTCGGGAAACAAGTCTCACACACTCAAACACACACCCGCGGTATAAATCAACAAATATTTATTTCCGAATTGCAAAATGAACTTGCTTCGTCGAAGGCTCGATGCCGAATGACCGGATCCATCTGTTCTTCAGTGAGTAATCCATTCATCGAAATTTTTCGTTAATCCAGGTAGAAGGGGTGGGGGCTCTCTCTCGGGTCTAGGGGTCCTTAGGCGTAAGGGAAAAAAGCAAAAATGCCACACGTTGGCGAACACTCCGACATAAAGCGAATCACACTAATATTCAGTCACAACATTTTCCACATTGGTCCATATGTCTTGGACTTTTTTTAGAAGTTGAACAATTAGTTTACTACATGACAAACAAACTGTTGGAGTGACGTAGGTCACAAATACTTCAGGCGTTTTTTTCAGATGCGTGCGCAACAGAAGCGGGCCGCTCCCGAGCGACCGCTTCGTTAATGTTTTATTTTATTTGATTCTTTTCTGTTTTCTGTTTTCTGTTCTTCTGATTTCACTTGCCTTTTGTCCGAGCTGTGGACAACACGTCTCACATATTAAATTTTTCACCTTTACGTTTGTCCTTTTTCTTTTGGAGTAACCTCGTCCTCAACACAAACATATTTTGAAAAAATTGCAATTGGTCGGAGTAACAAAGAAAATACTAGACGTTGTCGTTTACAATTTTTTATCAGGGCCTATATTGAAAATTTAAAAGATACATTTTATAGGTCTGTGTCAATGATGCATATTCTGGAAATTTCACCATAAAAAATTGTAAACAACAACTTTTAATACAGTAGGACCTGGAATAACCGGCTTGATTTCAACACAAACAGCCCGATGGATCATCGAGACCCGAAGGCAGAGTTGGGCATTAATCGATTAAAATTTTAATCAAGATTGATTGATTAATGTGTACGATTAAAAAAACATAACTTAGTTTACATTTTTTTCAGTATTCATACAGTTTTGATTCCGTATTTCATTTCGAAGTTTCAGCAGTTAATCATTGATCAATTATCCGATCGACGATTACAATTGAAATGAATGTAATCGTTAATCGTAATTAACGATTAATAAGTATTTAATCGTTAACCGCAATTAACGATTAAACTAGGAGATTAATTGTTAATTGCGATTAACGATTGAAGTAGAAATTTATTCGTCAATCATTGATTAAATTTTTGCCCAACTCTGCCCGAGGGACATAATTAAAATGTACATTATATTCCAAAATATATTTTTTATTTATGAAAATTGATTTCCCTTCATAATATAATCATATTTAAACGCATATTTGTTTATAATTGGGATTCGGTTAATCGAGGTCCTCTACTGTATTTTCTCTACAATTCCAACGAATTGCAATTTCTTCAAAAATTTTGTTCACATCTTATAATAAACTATTTGTTCTAACTTCTAAAAAAAATCGATGTCGTATAATCTCATATTAAAATGGTCATCATCCTTTTAAAAGTGTCCGAATATTACTGTGATTCACTGTATATTGTAGGATATCTGAATGAATGCAATATTGTTATTATTATAAATAAGCATCTACTGCATTTTACCCATTGCCTAATTTTTATTTTATGAATCCAATGCACGAGCTTATTATTTATTAAGAAGATCTTACAAAGTTCTACATAACGGTTGTTCTATACAATAGTTGCATAGATTCTTCGGCAAAGTTTGAACTTTAGGATAAGGTTGTCGCTTTAAATAATTAACCGAATAAAGGAATTTCACCGAATTCCCAGAATTCTTAAGCTGACAGAGTTCTCTGTGAATAGAATGGAACTGAAGTAAAGCGTTTCGACACTTCTGTTCGTTCCTCAAACAACATGGTCGGCTCGCATCGAAGTACACACGCAACTTGCACTTTCTTCCCTGCCGCTCTGGGAGACACACAGGGTTGTTTGACTTGCTGAAAGAGCATCTGTATACGTATATCAGAAAGTGTTTAATCAGGAGCGTACATCGCTTCCGTGGTCGCGAGTGCTCCACTATTAGCAAATTGTCGAACCGCTTGGGAAGCATACGGAAGCAGCAACTTGTTGCGCGTTGTTTGTTCTAAATTTTTGAAAACATTAGCTGCAAATTTTTCTTTTGCAAACTACCTCTCTCAACAATGTTTCTTTTGTTTGCCGTCGGACCCGGTCAGAAATGTAAATAATATCGCGTTATTTCCATGCGTTTTGTTTGACAACCAGATTTTCAGTAGTACAAACTACGATTCATCCGACAGAAACGTTCTCAAAGAAAAATGTAATTATATCGTGTTTGGATTAATAAAAGACGATTAGAATCTCAAAATGAAGTTTCTGGAGAAGCATTTTATCGTGTTTAATGTGAATTAATATTCTTCAATATTCATACTCTACAATATTAAACACAGTCAACCTGAAAACATTGACTGCTCGAAGAAGAGTATCCGACCTGAGCTTTATTTTTAACACTAAACCTACCACGACGGGTCAAATGACTAATTTTAGATTTTTTTATTTGACAATTATTGAAATTGCAAAGATGCTTTCGTGGTAAATGATTAAATAAATACATTTAATAGCGGAGATATTATAATATGAACCGCACAAAGTTCAAATAAATTTAATCTTGTTATTTTTATAAGGCATCATGTATCACTTTTAGAGCTCGGTAGGTTTAGTGGTAATTTGATTAATAATAATATTGATTGTCCCTCTCTCCTGAGGCAAATCAATTTTTATGTACCTGAAAGTGTTTTGAAAACTAGAGCAGGATTTTAAACATTCAAATCCAAATCCACATATGGATTAATGGATCCTTTATATCGCATTATTACGATATATAATAATATTAACTTTTTTAATGGTGCGTTACAAACATTCAATATCAAACACATGTTAATATCAAAACTATTCTTACAGCTTTCTGCAAGATCCTTCTTAGATAATTTTACGTTAAGACTTTCTTCTTTTTCTTCTATTGTAAACATTTGTATAAAAGGACTTCGGTCCGTACATAATAAATATAATAATAATAATAAAAGACATTAATCATAGTCATCAACAATAATAATAATAGTTAACATTTTTTATGTGTAATATGAATGGTATCAAATAACTACAAATATGTTCGTGTTGCATCGCGTAACTCGCGAAAAAACACATTCAAATATATGTATACTGCGACATGACCTTCAAATGACATTGAAATCCAAAGATGAAGATCAAACTTAAATTTCGTTTGTAAGGAGAATAGGCTTTGCGAGAAATGCTAACACCTGCAAATCTGTAGAAAGAGACCACTTTATACTATTCAAATGACACATAAAAAATTGTTTACTTTGTCAAAATTAAAGAAGATTAGAATAGAAGAGGGATAGAGAAGAAAAGTATCCAAATTGTTTATGTATTGTACATGCTATACATACCTTATTTGGTTCAAAGCAATAAATAAATAAGAGAAGTCCATCTATTATTCTCGTTTTTGACATACAGTGACTCCCACTAATATTCGGACACTTTTAAAAAGACGACAACATTTTTAATATTGGACCATACGATATGAAATTTTTTGGGAAGTTAGAACAATTGGTTTGCTGCACAACGTGACTAAAATTTTTGGAAAAAATTGCAAGTTGTCGGAATTACAGAGAAAATACTAAAAGTTGCATTTTACAACTTTTTTATGTGGGCCTATATCGAAAATTTTAAAAATTCGTTTTGTAGATCTGTGTCAATTATATGTATGCATTGTGAAAGTTTCATCGAAATCGGTTGATGCGGAAAAAACGACAGGCATTGAAAGATGTGAGAATCCTTAGATTTAGTTATAGGCCGAAAATCGTGGAAATCTGCAATTTTTACCATCTTTAAACGTTTGTAGCTCATTGCAACGTTGACCGATTGTGACGAAATTTTCAGAATATGTTTGATTGACACAGATCTATAAAACATATTTTTTAAATTTTCAATATAGGCCCACATAAAAAAGTTGTAAAATGCAACTTTTAGTATTTTTTCTAGAATTCCGATCAATTGCAATTTTTGAAAAAATTCTTTTTCACATCTTGTAGCAAACTAATTGCTCTAGCTTCCCAAAAAAAGTTCAAATCAACAATATTAAAAAAGTTATCGTCTTTTTAAGAGTGTCCGAATATTAGTGGAAGTCACTGTATTACATTCATCGAGCATTTTTCTAACAATAAGAGACTTTCGTTAGGTAAAGCGTTGAAATCTATAGCATATGAAGAGCTCTACAATCGCGAGAAGAATCCGAGAGCTCTATAGAAGTTAAATTGAATTAATGATTTCGATACATGGAATTATCGGAGATCTTCGAATTTCATTCGTTCGGAAATCGAAATGCGGAAGCTCACCGTCGCGCCACACGGCACTGCGCCGACGGAGCTTGTTCATAAAAGGTGAAGTGGCATCAAAGAAAAGCGAAATCGGATATCACCTTAAAAGGAGTGTTATCTTCATCGAGCAAGATATTGGGTTGTTAATACCCCGCAAGAACCACTCGATAAAATCGATAAACATCCGAGCTCACCTGCATACCAAGTCATACGGAATCCTCAGCCACGAGTTCAGACAATGTTTCAATTAAGTTTGTGCAACGGCGCTGCGGTTTCACACATCCAGCCTAAGCCGTGGCAATAAGCGAGGTTCAACCTCTTCGGGATTCAAGAGGGCCTTAATAAAGAAAGTCCACCCTCTCGAGGACGCCATCAAACCTTGCTTAAGTGTTCGAGCGGTCGATACCAGTGGCTGGGCGGCCACAAGAGTCATCATTTTCCCGTCTTTCTGTGGCTAATAAACAGCAGGGAGTTCCGACGATACAGCCAAACCATCGAGACGATTTTTTCGTGGGTTGCTCTTTACCTTGACGGACTCAACATTTCTGCCTTTTTCCAATGAATTATGATGTATTTGGTATGTAATTCGGTAGATTTGTACCCAGCGCGGCTTCAGTCGAAGTTTCAATCCTCCAGGATCAATGGTTCAGGATTTATTGTTGTTTAAAGTTGAGCATTTTTCGGTATTTTTGACAGATAAGGGTGCCGTCATATTGGTTTGTAGTGACCAGTTAACCTAGAAACTTAACTAGTGACCTAGTTAACTTTCTATTATTATAAGCTAACAGAGATTTTTCAGCAAAATCAAACAGTTTTACGAGTCATAAATCTTTTATCATAAAATATATTCAGTGAGTAACAATCGTGATACAGTCATTGGCACGTTTGCTAACAGTCATGTGTGGAACTCTGCTATGCAAAATTATAACGTTGCTTTGAAACATAAATAAGAACCAATAAAAAAATGATTTTCTATATCAGGAATTCTTAATATTTGCCGTTTAAATCAAAAGTGACAGTAACTACTGCAGTGCCAGCAATAGTACAGTTTACCCTACATGTCTTACAGTTTTGTCGCGAGTTCAATTAAGAAATTGATTAGATTTCAGGGAACTTTGTTATGTGCTGGCGTAGAAGTTGATGGGTTAAGGAACTGGTGAAATTTCACAATTAATAAATTCGTCAATGGAGTATGAAATTCCGTCGCCGTAAGCTCGGGCCAACGACAAACGCGGAGCACTTATCGGCGCGTTATATCACGGCCGGCTCTGTTCCCGATATCACGGCGATCCGAAAACGGCGATTCTAATTACCTCAATTAATCCAGGGCTCCCAGAGTCTCGAGTCGAATTGTACCCAACGGTGGAATTGTTTTTTCCAAGTGCGCTGTAAAGCGTCATTAAATCGTCGCCGGCTGCGCAAGCCCGTGTCCAGCGTCACGAGACCGTGAGAGACGAAACGAAAAAGCACCGGCAGGGAATTTCTGCGCTTCGCGCGGCGAAATGAGTGGCGAGAAACTCGTCGGGTAGGGAGAGAGAAAGAGAAAGAGAAAGAAAGAGAGAGAATCAGAGAAAGAGAGAGTGAGAGAGAGAGTTTAATGCCCGGAGCGGCGAACGAAAAGAAAAGGCGTCTCGTTAAGGTGACTGTTTCAACCCTTGAAAAATTCTGCCGACGGAAGTAGTCTGCAGAGAGAGATAGAAAAGAGAAAGAGAGAAACGGAAGCATGGACGTTGACGGGAAAAACACGCGCTCGGTTCGACGTGCTCGGTCTCGCGAAACGACCGGCGTGTTTTATTTTAAAGCGAACCGCATTAGCGTTCTGCCTTGTTAATTGCCGCCAAATGTTTTCGACAAACAGAAACCTGTGCGCGATGCGTGTTGTTTTAAATCTGGAGTGCAGCGAGAACGATGAGTAAAGGATGCTTCTTGAGTCGCTCTTTGTTTTACAACAGGCCAAATTTTTTAATTCTTTGAGTGGCACCTGTCGCCAGCGTTTTCGTTGAAATTGTTTGATTTAAAGGTGCTTCATCATCATTTTTGTTTCAATGATTGTCGAAAATAATTGAATTCAGTAAATGGGATATTTGAGCACTTTCGAAATATGATACATTATTAATATATTATCTATCAAGGCAGGAAATAAGTTTCCATTTTACTCCAGTTAGTTATAACTGTTATAGAAAGATTTTAGTTTGCATAAAGCTCTGTAGTCTTACTTATAGATTTGTTCACATCTTTGTTATCTTTACTTTTTGGCCCTAGTGGAACTCATTTTTCTTAATTTTTGCATGTCTCGAAACACTCAAATTTTCAATGTCTTTAATATATATTTTTTGCTGCTTAAAACATCTTATTCAAAAGAAAGAAAAAAAAAATCAGATGAACTATTAACATATGTTTGTATTTTGTAATTTTATACAAACGTCTATATATGTTCTAAAATCTCATAATGTTGACAAATTGATTGTTCTAATTTTTCTAGTAAACTCCATTTTAATTAAAGGAATTCCTGATTTATTATTTGAATATCGTGGTGAACATCGATAGCCACAATAAACAAAATGTTTGCAAAAAATTCAACCAGCAACTAATTGTGCGAACGTTACAAATTTCCATGCCGAGCATTATCATTCGCAAGCTCGTAAAAGTTAACATGCTTCTCAGGGAAGCGAGGTTAATGTACCAAGAAACGGGCGTGCGGGATAAAACAGCGAGAAACCGTGTTGAAAATCATGAGCTGGCGAAAGCGGAGAACGGGAAAAAATTTGTAATGGCTTCCCCAAGATTAACCGAATGAGACGAAAAGCTGCGCAACATCCTCTTCTTGCTGTTAGTTCGATACCGTTCCCTTTTCTTGCGTATTGGCCCGTTTCCTTGACTGAATGTCAGCGAATGGGATACGTAGACTTTTTAAGCAACGTTTTAAAGAAATTTTACTTCGAACGTGTAAATACATTTTTTGAAACAATTTGTATAAGGAACTTGTCGAATTTTCAAGCATTTTACCTCGGATTGGAATATTAATTAACTCTCGCGAAGTAGATTTCAAATATTAAATTTAAGTAATAAGAATATCAGTAACAATAAGAATTTAAATAATACGAAAATATCATTTTTCTTCAAGTCGATATCAGATACTTCTATTTTTGTATTTTTGTTTAATGTGGCGAGTAAACGTGGATTTAGTTCAATGACTATAAACATCTATTTAGGATCTAACAAATTACTGAAAAGTGAAATAATTCCAATGAGAACGGAAGGTCAATTTAAATTTTAATTTTCAGATACTCCCTAGCATATAAAAAAGGATATAAAAAATACATTGGCAAATCAGTTGATAATTAACTAAAGTGTTATTCGAGTTTCTTGAGAAAATTATTTAGCAACAATTGAATGGAAACCTGAAATAGGGGACTACATTTCATGTATTATACATACAAATTCCCATTCAATTATTGAGGAAGAGGATATTAAAGCAAATGGTTTCTAGGAATGTGAAACCATGATTAAATTCATACAACCACAAGTGTGTCTGACCAACTGATCCAAGGACTGACCTTTAGTTGAATTGCAATAGTGGTCCCTAACTCAAAGTTGATATTACGTATAAAGTTATTGTTATTCAAGAATGCCGAGTTAGTGTAGCAAGTGACCCGTGCGCAACAATGTTTACGCTGGGTCTTCGCGAAACTGTTCGATTTTACATTTTGCTAACTTTACGATGATTTTACTAGCAGGTCTTATTTGTCGTTAGTTAGTTCGCACATTTGGAGTGGCAGGTAGATAATTTTGTTAACTTCTTGTATTTATATCGATTATCTTAAAATATTATTGCACACTTCATCTCACTTCATCGTAAAATGCGACTAAAAATAAAAGCGCAGAGTTGTGCAGAATAACAATTGAATTACTCCAGGAATTATAATTATTTTACAATTGGAGTACAATTGTAAAATATTTTGTAATTAAATTACATTAATTAATAAAGCTGTCCATGCTATCACGTTCATTCACATCACTCATTTTACAACGATGTACTAACAAAACAATACCATTGAACACTGTTACCAGTGCAAAGGACACATTGATACTGACAATCGAGTCGCGTACGAACGGGAAACAGAGGATACGCATAGCATGCGTCACATAGAGTATTATGCAGAATAAACACGAAACAAGGATAGAAAGAAAACATAAATATAAAATAGCGTTACGTATTAAGAACGAGGACGAGGAATAGAAACTACGCCGTACAAACAGCAAACAAGTAAATAAAAAGAAAACAAAAATATATCGCACTTCTTCAAAGTTCTGGGCTATAATTTGGGGAGCTGTATTTTAATTATATTGTATTTCAATTATATTGTGTTTCAATTATATTGTATTTCAATTATATTGTATTTCAATTATATTGTATTATTTCAATTATATTGTATTTTAATTATATTGTATTATTTCAATTATATTGTATTTCAATTATATTGTATTTCAATTATATTGTATTTCAATTACACATGTGATTAAAAGACTTAGTAATTGAATTAATTGAAAGGTTTGAATTATGTAATTCAGTTACGACGTAGTTGAATTACTATATAATTGAAATACAATATAATTCAATTGCGTAATTGAATTATAATGTAATTGAATTAGCACAACTCTGCTACTGTGCAAAAGAAAGAAGCCCCAGTATAATTATAAGATATAATGACAAACAAAATCTTTATCTAGAAATTGTATTGTACAATGATTGATTTATTGCATTTAAAGTATTAGATAATCCGCAATAACACATATTCTCAGAACTATTCAATTAAAGGACGATTTATACTAAAATATATCCAGCGGAATATATCCGACCAGACAGATATTCTTCAATGCATTTTAATGGAAGTATGTAGATCTACGGTAGGTGTACATACCTCCATTTAAATGCATTGAAGAATATCTGTCTGGTCGGATATATCCCGTCGGATATATTTTAGTATAAATTGATCTTTACCCTCCGAGTGCTGTGCCGGAGTCATTTTTGACCGGGAACATTCAAATTGTCATTTAAGTACTCAATTTGTGGCAATTAAACTAACTGAATAGCTGTTTTGTTGAGGATATCGGAAAGACTAATGTGTCTACACGAGATATCATCAAAAGTAAATTTTTAAAAATTATTAATTAGAGCTGTGAACGGTCCTAAGCATTGCCAATTATATAGCTATAAAAATCGTCCGTTGTCCGACGGTTAAACAGCGGAATCCTTTTTCAAAACTTACTTTTTTCTTATTTGATTTTTTTTTTCACGCTTTTCTATTAAATATGGCCGGGTGTCAACGACCATTGTCTCGCTGCAAAAACCGGTTCTCGTACGATCACCGAAGTTAAACAGCGATGGGCGCAGGCAGTGCTTGGATGGGTAACCGCTCGGTACACGCCGGGGGTTGACTCCCCTGGATACGCGCTGCGTGTTGTTGGCAAATAGGTGGTTTGGAACCCACCGTAATAAAAAGTAGGTCCTGCTGAAATTAGGCAATAGTGAGAGTGGAAGAGCGGGAGAGTAGTAAACGGATTTGAAACCCTGAGGGGACCAAATATCATTACTATGCATCATTACTGTGCATTCCTTTTTTTATAAACAATGATCAAAAGTATGCTCAAAAGGTACCGAACTTATTTGCACGACCCGATAGTTTACGACCCGACAAATAATGTCGTACTTTTCAGCGTGGGGACGACTGTGACCATGTCAAAGATTTAACATTTAATCTCGTATCGAGCAGGGACGTATTCGCTTTCGATCAGACAGCGTGACGGTCGCGCGGTCCTAAAATCGAAATAGAAAGGGCGCCCGATAAACTGCAATGTAAAGATTGACGCAAACAATTCCGAAGCAAACGACCACCGTTCGAAAGTGTTAAAAGAACGAAAGTGCAGGCGTGTCGGACTTCGATCTATCGCGGGGTAGCAGCCCCTATCCGTCGCATACAGTATACACTACTGTACACTAAGCAACCGGCGGTTTTCCTGCATTCGTTCTTCACCGTTCCCTCACGGTAAGCACCGACGGTAATGCGCTTCTTGGTACATTAACCTCGACTTGCACACAACCCCCCCTAAACCACCGCACACGTACACGTCACCACGTGAGGGCGAGCACAATAAACCTTTGTGTTTAACTCAACCCTCTCTTTCTCTTTCTCACTCTCTCTCTCTCCCTCTCTCTCTCTCTCTCTCTCTCTCTCTCTCTCGCCCCCCATCACCGACACTCATGGGTTCGAGTTGAACTGGCACGTAAACGAAACATCTTCCTCGTCGATGCACCTGTTAATTAAAACCATTATGCTCATTACGTGAGTGCGAAATTAATTTCGCAGACCGAGCCTTTCTAATTCGCGAATGAGACCTCCGTTCACTCGTGATTGACACAGATCTACAAAACGTATTTTTTAAATTTTCAATACAGGCCCACATAACAAAGTTGTAAAATGCAAGATTTAGTATTTTTTCTACAATTTCGATCTATTGCAATTTTTGAAAAAATTTCTTTTCACATCCAGTAGTAAACTAATTGCTCTAGCTTCCAAAAAAAGTTCAAATCGTGTAGTACAATATTAAATAAGTTATCGTGTTTTTTAGAGTGTCCGATTATTAAATCCGGCCACTGTAAAAATAAATTTAGATTTGCAACCGAACAAATTTATGTTACAACCAATATTCCTTAATTAAGACTGGAAATGAATCGATAATTTCATGAGATGTATATTGGATGTAACTGGAGAAGATTTTGCACTACCATAAGAATTTTTCCACAACCGTGCGAGTCGGTCGAATTTTGTGAACATTTTCGCGGGATGGAATGTTTAACAATGTCCGTGGACAGATATTTGCTTTCACCGAGGTTACATGCCATTCCTGCGGTCCTGTAACCAACCTATAATTTCTCGTGTCGACTGACTAAGCATTTCCAGCCAACCATGGACATCCACCATGGTCGACGAAGCGTTCTCGGACACTGTCGGACCACTTAACCGACTGTTCCGTTTCGTTCACAGACAATCAGCTTCCGGTTCTAGTCAGGATTTCCGGTATCACAGTCTTCCAACTTCGAATCTGTATCACTTAAAAGTTACCTGGCAAGTTAGTCAGCGAATTGATCGGCACCAGTTGGACGATCGGATTATTTAATAGCTGGGGCGTGAGTCGATAATGCTGTTCAGAAAGTAGAATTGGAATTTAGTATTTCAAGGATACAGTGAATTAATAATTAATGCCTATTGAAGGGCATTTTGCAGTTCGATTAAACATTCATCGCTTAAAAAATTAATCGCACTAATACTGAGATCTACTTTATTGCTTTTTATAATTCATGTTGGAACGATGATTATGTAAATTGCAGTCAATTATTTATGATGAATTTTCCAGTTAATCAATATGTTCTGTTTAATTACTGCAGATTCAAGTAATTAATAATTCATCATTTTGATACGACATTTCCAAACATGCCGAACGTAGTCTTTTAATTTTCTGGACGCAAACAAGTTCTTTCAACAGTGTGTTATAGCAGCGAGAATTAATTAAATTTCGATGCATCAAAGAAACATTAACCGTGTTTACGAAACCAGTCATGTATTTACCGAGTTCTGCTGTGCTGTAACGTTTCTTCATATTTAATTTGTTTTTACTAGAATTCGCTGAACGAAACAGCTGGAAATTTTTTATCAGAGACGAACTCCGTCAAAGGTTCAAAGCTTTCATGGCCTGACAGCACACAATTTTTTGTGTGGTTTAAGCTTTCCGGTTGTATTGTGTCTTCGCTAAAACCATTTGTACAAATCTCTGCTTTGACAACTAATATACTAGTTAATTAACACACGACTTTGTAACATTGAGTCAGGTATATTGCAAATATTTGAAACTAAATTAATTATAGTTGAATATATGATTATATTATTGGGCTATATATAAATTAAAGAAAAATGCTATTTTGCGTTTACAAATATTGACATTTTCAAAAGAAATGAATAGATAATGTAAATATATAAATAGTTTTCTTATAAGGAAAATAATAACGATAAAGGTTCTTTAGTAACCGAAGTTCTGAAATAGATAATATTGCAAAGAGGGTTAATTATTCTAGTGCGGAACAATCAAAAAGAATTAGTCTAAATTAATTGTCTGATTGGCAAAAACATTATTTACATATCAGAATAGGCTCTTACGATCAGATCAATTGTTTTCTCAACAATTCCACATTCGGGGCAGTGAATGTCGAATATTCAGGATCGAGGGATATTTAGATCTAGGTGTTGCATTTCGAATAGGTTACATGCCAGGAATGTATCGACAACTATGGCAATCTATACTTCGTGACACCAATGCATTGTGTGCCTCTGTCGATTTGCAAATGCAAGGAGATATGTGCTGAAAGTTATAGTATCTTCATATAGTATTACAATATAAAATTGTCACTAAATGTTTCGAATTCGAAAGTACCTATTTGAAGATTTATGATGAACATCTTATACATTCACACATGAAACGTTAGGATTTTTATTTATATTGAATTTATATTTTAAATCATCGAAGTAGAGATACAATAGTTTGAAAGATCGATGAATGGATCTCATGGAAATAATAAACAATATTCTTCAAGAATTGTATGCATTTGCTAATTTAATGGATAGACAATTATTACTCGGTCAATATAAAAATTGGCTAATTAGAGTGAACCATTTTACTGAAGCCATTATAAAAAATATTATCTTTGAAATCCTTGAAATAAAACACTAAGTTGTTCAACTAACATTTAAATTTAACTTAAAAATGTCATCTTCCTATTATAAATTTACCATTAAATAAAACAGGCATACAATAGATACACATTTTCTTCTCGTGAATAATCCGTCTAAATATTACAAATAAATAGCATAACGTAATATTATTCACTGAATGGTATTTAGTATTTGTCTAGAACTCTATCAAACCTTATAATGTGAGAATGCTTTTTTTTAAATTCTAAACTAGAACTAATTAAACAGCCCCATAAGTATACCGACGTCTACTTGAAAGAAATAGGTCATAGAGGGTTAAACATCCCAACAACTTGAATCTCAGGAGATCTAAAATTCGGTCAGCGCTCAGCGTCGATCTGGGCACCAATAAATCTTGTTCAAAACGTTTCATCCGTTTTCTAGATCACCCCTCGTTCCCAAAAACGTTACTCTTTTATCCCCCTTTCCCCCGGTTCTATTTAACCGCAACGCAATTTTTGCTCCTTTATCATCGCGAAGACTCGCACGTCTGCAATTCCCCGTTCCCCCAAGTTCTCCGAAATGCACGTGGGGGTTGCTGTCGTGCAGAAAGATCGCCCCATGGATCCCGCGAGGGCACCCTGAAAACACGGAGAATAATCGCCGGGCTGGCAGACACAGACTCGGGGTGCTTTTGCGGGTGTTTATTGTGTGTTCACACCGACGAGAGGTGGCAGCGGGGGTTGGCCAGAGAGAGAAAGAGAGAGAGAGAGAGAGAGAGAGAGAGAGAGAGAGAGAGAGAGAGAGAGGAGGGGTTTGCACCCGCGACGACACTCTCGTTGGATGTCCTTTGCTATCCAACCTCTCCGGTCTCTGGTAGCCCCCACCAGTACGAAACAATTACAACTATGCTCCAACAATTTATAATTCCGCGCTCTCTGCAGCCCTTCCGCTTCTCTTTCTGTTTCATCCATGGGTGGGGCAGCAGTTAAACGTTATTACTTCAGCCGTTGCAGATAATTTCCCTCGTTTGTTCGTTGACGTGCACAGTCGCACCGCCACCGGGGTTCGTGCGCGGCACGGCTTCGGGAAACAGTCGCCGAGTCTTGGGGCTGGATATAATTCGCCGTTAATTCCTGACTACCAGATTCATAGCTCAAGGAATCGTGATTGAGGTGTCTATGGGGTGGCCATAGAGTAGCTATGCGATGGCTCGATTCAGAAATAAACGTAGAAAGCCTTCACCCATGTTCAATTCTTTGCGGTTCGAAATACAGTAAAGTCGCAATATTTGTCAGCGACCGCGTATGCAATAGTTGTCAGGTGCCTACCCATTCCACTGCCGGCCAAGGAAGGACAGCGTATGGGAAAGAAAGCGATGCGGATAGTCACCGTCGACGGCACAATTCAAAGTATTTACATGCTGTCCTTCTCTACGTTCGGCTTTCGATTGTACTCTCGGCTGGTCGGAGCGGTATACGCAGTCATAAAGAAATAATGTCGGTATGCGATAGTTGTCCGTGCAGAACACAGACTGTTTGACAAGAATCGCGATTTTACTGTATGTTGTCTCTTTTATTTCAAAACATGCATCAACGTCACATGAGCCGTTTAACCGTTTAGCCGTTGCCGTACTATTTTCTTTACAGTTACAGTGATTAAAACGTCTTTATGCATAAAAATGTCGTAAAAGGGAAGAGAAAATGTATATTTTTTGTATGGCTATACATTTATTTCAATGCTTAAATATTGATTACAAACGAATCAAATTTTATTTCATCTGAAATGAAACGCGTAACATTCATATTTGTTAGACTTTGTTAAAAATCTTCATCACGAGTCTGGCTCGTCAAAATACGACAAGGGGTTAATGCAAAAATGGTGCAAGTCAAAACAGGATAATTATACAGACAATGAAATTATACGAATTTTTAAATATATGCAGTTCGTTTATATTAGTTCGTTGTCAAAAACAGTATTACAATACAATTATTTAATGATGATCGTTAATGACAAATTTGACTTATACCATTTTTGCAGTAAGCTAGTCGAAGAAAGGAACAACATTTTTTTCGTTTGAAGCTTCGTTTTCGAGCAAACCGAGTTTGAGAATTCAGTGAACACGTTATTCGATAGGATGATATGTCTGGCCATGACCTACCAATTCTACTTCCTGCAGATACTAGAGCATGGGAACTGACGGATTTTCAAACTCGTTTCTCTCTGAAACGAGGCGTCAAACGAAAAAATGGTATTCCTTCTATTCGACTTGTTTTTATATTTAGAATCACTATCCGGCTACTTGTACCACGATTTCGGAAACATCCTGTATTCCCATATGCACATACCGTGAATTCGAAAAGTACTTCAACACTATATTTCCGATTCTTGTAATAGTGTCGATATATGAACAATGATATTAGATGATTGCATAAGTTCGTGCCCGATTTTCATAAATTTCGCAAACTGTACCGCACGGCGGAGTGTAAAAAAAATTAGATAGCCACCATTCTTTTCTACAATTAGAATTACATTCATACATTTCCTACATTTATTTTCAACAATTAGAAAAAATGAATAGTGACTATATAATTCATTAATAAAACTGTATTTTTTAGCCCCTTGCCTTACAATACCATGTCAGACTCGCGATGAAGATTCTGAACAGATTCTAATAAAAATGTATGTCAATAATTTTCTATAACCGAAATAAAATTCCATTTTGGTTTTTTTAATGTACAGCGATTGGAGAACACAATACCCGTCGCTTAATAACCTAGCAGTTGAAGAAGCGACGTAAAAAAACAAAGAAGAGGATTGGAGAACATATAGACATACAATAGATATAAGTTTTCTCCTTTTTTAGGAAATTACGATCTACAAAAAATGTTCTAATCATTGAAACCGCAAAATAAATCGTAGGGCAAGGGGTTAAAATTTAACCATTGAATTTTATTTTCAAATCGGGCACGAACTTATGCAATTATCTGATAATTTCGTTAAAAAAAATAGTAGATTAATAAATTTGGACTCATTTTAAAGCCCGAAGCCTCTACTTTCGTAGCTCATTAATTTGTTTCCAGGATGTTTGTGCATGATATATAGTGAAAACTGAGGACACGTTTTTCGTCGAAAATTCTGTAAATTGTGTCGCTGTAAAAGCATCGAAACATTTGTTTACTGTTACATTATAGTTTTTCCATTAGGATTTTACACACAAATTTATATTTGAAGTAATACTCTATTTTATGAAAGTAAGAACAATAAAAATTACGGCCATAGTAAATCAAGGTATGCAATCACTCAAGTACAATTTTATCCTACAGAGTATCTTTTGTTACGTATGAATTGTATATCTCTTTCAAACGCGATTTAAGTGTTTTAATTTAGTTGAAAGCTCTTTTTTGTTTCAGGTTCAAATCCGTGCGGTAGCAAATTGACGAAAATAAACACCTCCGATATGGCTTTTTATTTGCCTTTAATCGAGAAGTTACAACAGTGAAAACTATCGGAAACGTTTGCGTTTTTGTACGAATTTTTAATGCTATCGCAATCCCTTGATTGCATTAAAGTATAATAACATTTGCGAAATGCTCGGTTTTGTTCAATTTAACACTGCACAGTGTTTCATTTGGAACGAAAGTAACTTTTACTTAAATTGAAGTTTGAAGATGTGTTTCGGAGAAAAAGAGTAGAATTAAAAAATACTAGTAATGATACACGTAGGTATAATATATTAAAGGATACTTAATACGTCAATAATATTCTATAACAGACGTTTATGATTTAATTGCATTTTAGATACAATTTAGATTTTATTATAATAGCAATTTATTAGATGGAATTGCATTTAAAACGTGTGCAATAGTATTTAAGCATTATTCCAACATATTTGAGAGGCTTAAGTCGATACACATACATATTTTAGTTGAAAACTGTTTTACATATATTATTGGCATTTATCGTAAGTAATTTAAACATTTTTTCATAATTTCCAATATTGAAACACTATTTGAGTTAGTCCCCACTGAATGTGCTGTATTAAATACGAGCTTAATATAACCAAAACTGACTAAATTGATATTCGATATGGCTCGATAGTTCATGGTAGAAACTTACTGTCATAGAAAGCTTTGTCAAACTGGATAACTACTCAATTATTAATTATTGTGTTCTTAAAAGATCATTAAACTCAACGTGGAACTTATATAGCGTGTCATATACCAATATATTTATTGATCACGTTCTCTAAGAATTATTTTCCCCACAATATTATTAAATAAAAGAGGTGAAGAAATGTTGTCATTATACCGCGTCAAAGCTGAAATCCACGACTCCTTCCCGTAAACGTAAACGATGATCAAACGAAGACGTGAATATCAGTCTCCGGTCCTCAAAGTGTAAAGGAAGGTGTATTCAGGAATCGTTGGCGGATCGGGTAACCACGGAAAAGGTATTGGCTCAGGAACCATTTAATGGCGAATGGAGAAAGGGCAACCACAAATTCCGAAAGTACTAAAGGATTTAAAAGCATTAAATGTGTCGGACTCGTTGGAAACGTACTTGTGCAAACGTCACTAATGCGAGAAAACTGTGGGGAGTGTTACACCTTAACCAAGACACATAGTGGACCATTTCTTTCTCAAAATCGCATGCTATATTACTCGCATTTAGTTTATTTTTAGAAAAAATTCACTCATGCAATTTTTCTGACCTTAAAACGTTGGATGGAAAATAATATAAAGGCTACTAAATATTATTTTCATATAAGCATGAAAAAGTGCTTAAGAGACAGTGGATATTCAAAGAAAACTGTATAACACTTTAAAACACACAATGAGTGAAATTATAATAATATAAACTAGTTCATATCATTTATAATTATACTGCGGATATTTATGAAAAATAAAAATTGTCTACATAAGTTGCAAGTAACTGGTATCAAGAACAAAAATTTCTCTTTCCTTTCATAATTAATATTTAAACATTTGTGCACTATTAAAAAAAATGGTCATAACTGCTATTTATGATCAAATATAACAGTCTTTGCCTAATGTACTACTATAATTATTTTAAATACAATCACAATATTCAATTTTCAAATGAACAACGTAAATATACAATTGTGACGTAAAATTGTCGCCAACATCTAACTAGGTACTTAATCATTTCTCATAGCAGATAAAAAGAAAACTGATTTTCGTATCGATTAACCATTTTCTTTCATTTTGCATACAGTGCCGAGCAAGACACGGCGGTCCCATTCATCGCTTCCATTAAAATTTGCAGAGAACAGTAAAGGCTGAGTGTCTGGCGTAATTTCACCGCGTTACGTAACACAATGTATAATTTGTCACATACAGCACCGTCGTGGCAATAATTAACGCATTCACAATGCGTCCCCCCGCGCTTGAAATAGAAGTTAATTGTTGTTGTAATCAACGAGTGAATTTCGTTCCGCCGTGAAAGGCCGCAATTGTTTAGCGTCACACGAGGTCCAATAAAAAAGTCCCAGGTTCGTAACAACTGTTCAACAAATTTGTTACTTCGGCTTCTGTCGGCGCAGAACGTCGTATGTACAGGGTGGCTCGACCGGCGCACACAGAAAAACCGATTGGTTTGCGTTTCGTGTTATTGAGGCCGAGAAAATCGACCCGGTATCGCTTTTCACTCTTCGTCTTCTCCGTCTCTTTCTCTCCCTCACTCTCTCCCTCCCTCTCTCTCTCTCTCTCTCTCTCTCTCTCTCTCTCCCTCTCTCTCTCTTTCTTTCATTTCTCTCTTTTCCGCTCCCTCCTTTTTTATCTCTTTCCAGCAAGCTCGCCTTTGATGTTCGCGCCGAAGAACTTTTTCGGCACGGCAGAGCATAAAGGCGTTTCGCGATATTGTATGGCTGTCGATTCCGCCAATAAAACGTTGGATCTGGCTTGCCACTCGCGGAAACGCGTCAACAAAGAAGTTCTCGTTTCCATTCCGTTCCGTTTTTATTCACGAGAGTCAACATTAATTCGCGCGTCTCCTCTACATTTATATCACACTTGTTCAGCGGATTTTTCTCTCTCTTCCTATTTCTCTTTCTCGTATACAGGGTGCTTCAAAATTATACGTCGCGACCAGCGTGATTCTGCACCTCTGGGTAGGTAGAGGCCTATTAGAAAAATGGACCGCATAATTCACCTTGACCCTGTTCAAATTATTAAATAAAGAAATCCTCAAGTGGCTCTTGTTTTTTGTAATTTTTATTGTACGCAAAAATCTAGTTACTATGCATTAGCACGTTGATTGCCAAACTCCTTGAAAAGCCCACAACATCAAAGCAATCGATACAGACCATTTTTATTGCGCACAAAGACTTGCAGTCTAGTTATTATTAGACAGTGCATATATGTACATATAAAACTTTCTTTCTATTTTCAACAATTTTAATAAATCGAGAATAACATATGGGCATTCTTAAATTATCTTAATGTTTTTACTGTTTTAAATTACATCCTCCGATTTTTGTCATAAATGCATCAAATCCGCAGTCTAATTATTATGTTATATATTTATTATGTACTATATTATGCACTATTATGCACTAGTTATTATGTACTATATTATATAAACACGTTGATTGCCGAACCCCTAAAAAAGCTCACAACGTCAAAGTAATTTAATTATATTGAAAACTGCATAGTTACTTACACCAGGTTAAAGTAAGTTGTACTTCAACTTATAATACTAGAATAAATCAAATTGTTGTCGGCTGTAGTTACACTCGCAACAGTATAAATTCAATGAAAGTATTTATATATACACAACAGCTAATTGGAATCGTTAAAATTCTGTAGGAAGGGATCGGAAGTTTTATTAATAAACTCGAGGGCGAGACTAAACGTTCCTTAAAAGATATGAATCACAATCTCTTACGCGGGAATAAGGATCATCGATCAACCGGAGAATCCGCGAGGATTCCAAAGAAATTCCTGATCCAGATTCCAGGAGCTGTGAGAGCCATGCGCGCCCTCGAAAACCGGGCGGACGAGATCGGCCGGTGGTCCGGCAGTGAAGCTCAATATAAATCAGACCGATCCTTCGCTCGAGTTTCAGCTCTCTTCCTTTCGGTATTCTTTCGTGTCCATCTTTTTCTTCTGCCCTATCCCGCCGCTGCAGCAGCCGCTGTTCCTCGACACGTAATTACGAGCCTTCGGCGAGGAACTTCCGGGTTCCGGTGCTTTTACCTCGAGCCGTGATTACCCAGCGATCCTCGAGGAAAGGAACGCACGAAATGAAAACTGCACGATCGAGTGGAAAGTGGCACGTCTTTGTGACTCGATTCGGAACTTTGTTTCCGACGACGCCGGACACAATATAGCAGCTGCTCGAAAGCAATTCGGTCAGCCAGGGTCGAACCGAAAGTACCCTTTTTTGTCCAAAACTAATTTTCTATGGAAGTAGTAACAATCTGGGCATTTTATTCTGTACAAGCAGGGAATGGTCTTGAAGCAAAAATATCTTTGGGAAATCAGCCTGAAGGTGTATGCAAATGGAAAAAAATTTGCAACAGTCGAAGTTAAAGACAGCTAAATATATCGACTATAAAATGTTAACTAAAAGCATGATTTCGATTTTATAAGGTAAATAAACTATGTTTTTTTCTACCTGAACTGGAATTCTCAATATATTTTATGAACTGGAATTCTAAATATATTTTATGTGTGAATTGGAATTATTATAATTTAACCCTCTATTGCAGTGGTACCTAATCTGTGGCCCGCGTAGCCTTCACCGGAGGTCCGCAAAACGATTTTGACAGATATTAACTATTGATTACATATTGATATTAACAGATATTTTTGCTAAAAAAAAGGTCATTCATTGTGTTTCACTTTCACTTTTTATCATGCAGAACCTAGGGCAGAACCTCCTGGTAACATTTGCTGCATCCGGCCCTGACTTTACATCCCCCAACTTTTCGCTTTCGTTTAAATAACTCATTTAAGAACGACGTAAAATGCCTACGATTGGAATGTGGTCCGCAAAAAAATGTTGTTCAAGAGGGGTTCCTCGGACTACATAAGTTTAAGAACCACTGCTCTATTGCATTTCGTCCCCAATTGGGGACGAAATTTTAAATTTTAAATGTTCTATAGTAAATTAAGTAGACAATACTGAAGACTCTGAGCATGTTGGTTCCAAGTGGGAACATTGCGATATTTTACTTGCATATGTATAAAGTTCCCATACAGGAACAGTCATAAAATGCAACAAATAACATTTTATCATTTATTTCATGACCACACTCATTTTTAAGTAGACTAACAGCCGTATATATTTTTTTCTACTCGTCATAGAAATTCATGCAATAGAAGGATAAATTAATCACTTAAAAGAAAAAAGATTTTATTTTGAACCTATTCAGATCTGTTTGTAGTCATCTTATTATAACAGAGACAATTATTTGAATTAAAATCATGAAGATATTACACATGGAACTGCGAAAATTTCTCGGATTGTAATTTGGAACGATACGAGATTTAAAAATGAGATAACTCTTTGGCATACTTCTTCAGTCGTTGAAAGCCCTGCAAACGGAGCCATTAATCGTGCACGGACGCGTGAAACTGAGCGTAACGCGTTTTCCTGTTGTCGGCTAGCAAGGAAAATGACAAGAATTGAACGACTTTACATGGTTTGGAACGATACGAGAATTCGTCAGACGCTCTCACTCGCGGCGAAACAGTCCCCTGTTGTTTCCGGGTACGACGACGACGACGCGCGCGACTGCGATGATGAAGTCATGCAGAACGCAGCGGTGGATCAATTTCCACCATTTTCTCCGCGTCTCTCCCTTAGTTTCAACTTCGCCCCCGCTTCTCCGCCACCTCCCTGGCCACGGTGCAGTGGCCGGATTTTGCGAAAAGTCGATACGACCCGCGCGTTGCGAATTCAAAGATATAACCGCGCGCGAAAGCTCGCCAATTTTCTACTCCGCCATGCTGAAATATAAATTTCGTTGAAAGCCGACGTTATTTTTACCACGAAATTTTAATCGAAACGCGGGCTCTCGCCATTCGTCAGAAAGCGTTTGCGTAAATCGCGGAATATTATGCAGCTTTGTGTTCCACCAGCCAACAGTTGAATTTTCGTTCAACCCGGATATCGATAAAGAATAATAAGACGATAATGAAATTAGAAATATTCTGAATTTTTAGGGAAAATAGAATCGGTAGAACGTTAATGAATTTTTACATTATACTCTCTTGGTTATTTTAATATCCAACTGTGAAAGCTTAAGGAGAACTTCAAGTTTAATTGGACCGTTTGGAAAGCACTAATTTTTGGGAAAGAAGTAAACTTTTACTTATTCGTATTATTACATTGTTCTTACTTCGATAGTTCAGATTGGAAAACTTTTGTGCAATTAATCTTCTATTATTTAAGTTAGTCTGTCCTTCCATTTCTCTTGCACGTTATTAAGACTTTTTATGTTTCAATCTGCCTGCAGCGGTAAAGAAATTAATACTGAACGAAGGATGAAATTGAAGAAGGTCCTAAATTAATCTTTTTTAATCTTGCTATCCACAAATATATCTATGTAGGATCGGGTTTGGAATGAGTTGGCTTCCAGCAATATGTGGGTAACAACGCGTATTTATTTTAACGATATTTATTAGGATGAGGTTACAAGGTGATGTTCGCTCTTAGAATATCTTGCATACATATTAAACTATAAGGAGTAACAATCCAAATCTATTATTTTTTTGGCGTGTTATATTAATTTAAAAATTCATTGTCTTGTAATAATTCACTGCTAATAAAATTTCTTAAAAAAACTATTTTTCTTTCAACAAAGATTTAATTCAAGTATACACTTGCAAGCATATTAAAATAAAATATAACCCACTAAAAATTCTTAAACATTTACTCTCATCTCAACACATACACATCTACGAGAAATCCGGTTACCTGTGTAAGAAATTCCTTCTCCAAGATCTCTTGGCTCTCTTGACTGTTATTTCAATAAAATGGGAAATATTCCCAACAAATTCTGGAATAGTTAATTAAAAACTACGCATCGCGTAATTCCGAATGCCTTTTATATTTCTTTGCAGCGGAAGATGCTTCCCTGCGTTGCGTTTCTTTTGTTATCGGCACAGAAAGGTTGATAATAATGAGCAACGAGGATGAAGCCCGAATTAATTAAAAATCCGGCTCGAATTTTACCATTGAGACGCGTTCCCCAGTAACCGGCGGAGTTCGATAAACTAGTCACTAATTGCACGCGGCCAGACGAGTTCGACGATCGACGAATTATTTGGCCGGAACTCGAAGGGGCCCGGAGGGACGCCGCGTTTCATCCTTCCGGCAGGACGACGATCCCATCCAAGTGATTTTTAATAGGTCCACTCGATCTTCGGATCAACTGTCGCCCGACTGGAATCGCCGTTTCCTGACGGGCTCCGCACCCACTCGCAGAGCTGAATTTTATTCCATTTGCCGGACCTACACTGCTCGGGCGTCGTTACATCGATCGGCAACAAATCACCGATCACTAGACACTCGTTTTACATCCGCGGCGCGCAGAAATAAATTGGCAGGACAGGATGTAAAACTTTAATTGAAATCGACTATCTTGACAGCGAAAGGGCCGGACATATTAAAGGTGTGTTAATACACGTCTGTCCGTGTTTACTTCCTCAGAAATTGCGATAGTTAACTTATTTTCTGAAATTCGTTCCACAAAAATTAGTTAGGTACTAATTACTAGACATTAATATGTACAATAAGTAGAATTAGCAGATCATGGTCAGGCACATCAGCAGATTTTTATTTTCTACTTATTTTTATGGCTAGGCTCACTCCATTTGCAATTGTACCACCATATCGGAGATACACCCTGTAGATTATAATCTTCGTGAAATATAATTGCAAATTTTGAACATTTTGGAATATTTTAAAACAATGACGAAATAAAGGATATTCAATTGAATCCTTTTGTGGGTAATCAGCTATCCAGATATCCATTTATTACATTTCTTTGAACAATTTTTTAACTTTCTTCTAAAAATATTGTAAAACCGCTAAAAATGTATCCATTCTTTGTTCATTGTTATATCGATTTATATCATAATAAGAATTTATGCAGAGAGTGCTAGAAACTTAAGATTTAAAATTTTCTACATGTATATATTTTTCTGTTTGCATAATGGTTAATATAACTGCACATACTCAGATTGATAAAATATTTACAAATTTTTGCACTGTTTTGTACTTTATAGGATTTGAGGATTTATTGAATGCATTAAATAATAATTTATATTCGATTCATACTCGTCATGCAAATATATTCTAATATATCGATATATATCAAGCACAGAAACAAAAACGGAATACTCATGCTTATGAATAATGCATAAAATATATAATGTATCAGATGAAAACTCTAAATTAATTATTATTGACCTG
The DNA here is from genome assembly GCA_028455795.1 of Lasioglossum marginatum. NCBI lineage: Eukaryota > Metazoa > Arthropoda > Insecta > Hymenoptera > Halictidae > Lasioglossum > Lasioglossum marginatum. The sequence goes on along the minus strand of CM052254.1, from coordinate 2,939,316 downwards.
TATATTGTGATAGATGTTGAAATTTTCCACGAATTATTATAAATTTTATAGAAGATTAAAGACTGAAGAGTTTTATTTAGAGAGTCAGTTTCATTGTTTACCACTCCTATTGTTGCATCAAGAGAAAGATGTTTTCTTATAATATAGAATATCTGAGAGATTATGAAATTATGAGCTCGTTTTAATACCTGTTTCCTGATCAGTATTGCACTTAATTTCCGAGAGTCTCGAAGGTATTATTGGAAAAAGATATTGCAGGAATTAGTGATCCCTTGACTGAAATGGAGGAGCTTTTATGAGCTAGTAGTATGATCCGCATTTACATTGTATCAGGCCATTTAAAACAAACTTTTCAAGAGTTTCAAGCATTATTTGTTGCATTTTATTTAGTAAGTATCTCCTCCTTAATAATTAATTCTCTTTGATGGAAACGTTTTTTCAACAAATGTCATTGTAGACTTCCATATTATTGAACGTCATGACTATACTGCAGATCTTTATGCATTTAGGAAAGTGTAAGTTAAAATAGCAAAAATATTAATTGCAATCTATTAAACATAATAGGGAAGAAAATAAATTTCTATTCCACTTCAGTTTGTTTGTGCAATTCGGATAAGAAATTTGTATGTACCACCGTGTATACATATAATCATCAGTTACAAGGCATGTTGTAAAAAAAGGCGATCTTTTTTAACTTTCTATTCAATGTTATTTATTGCATTTTCTGCAACTGTTTCTGTATGGGAACTTTATATATGCGGTTTTATTCATAAGCGCAAAGTTCCCACTTGGAACTAACATGCTGAGAGTCTTCAGTATTGTCTACTTAATCTAACATTTGAAAAAGTCCCCAATTGGGAACAGAATGCAATAGGGGGTTAAAATAGAGGACACCGGATACAAGGGTCCGGTTTAATAAAACAATATATCGGGCCGGAAGTTCTGGCGAATATTAAGAAAGCGGGTAGCTCCGAAGAATACAAATTGCCCGGGGGAATAAAGACGCGCGACGGTTCCTGTGCGCAATCCGGCGGTGATCTATGAACTGTTCACGTGCGAACCCCTGCCGTGGGAGTTCAGCCGGAGACGGGGGATCACATTGTTAGCTTTTCAACGGCGGGGAAAGTGCGGTTGATACACCGTCGGCCTGAGGATCGCAGAGAGAAAGAACCTGGACTCAATACGTGACCGGCGAGCAAACTGCTTCACTGTCCGCTTTCAAAAATCGCGCGCGCTGTCCCTTTTCCCGCTTTTTTATCGTCCCACCCCTCATCCCTTCCGCTTGGAACCCTCTGTCGCCCTCCGAGGACACGTTGAAAGCATCGTTCCGCCGTCCTGTTAATCACCAGGTTTGCCGCGCGAGATTTCTCTCCGCGTCGACGATTTTTTGCCGGATCATCGCTGATTAGAGGCGACCGCCGCAGCACGACGCAGATTTTATGATACTTTATGGCGCCCGGGCGCCACGGCCTCGCCGACATTTTTCTTTATAACGCTCCCGGTCGTGTTAAGCGTGAAATGTACTTTTCGCGGCGAGCAGATTGCACCGGCTACAACGGGCGACGCGATGCGACGACGCGGCGCGTCACGTCGCAATGCTTGCCCTGCTTGCCCTGCTTTACGTGACGATTTTGTGTCGCTGCGCTGGCTCTAATCGGGATTCTTGCGGATTTCACGCGAAAGTAGAATACCGTGTTTAATCATTAGGCGACTCTGTCGCGCCCTAAGTATACTATATTAGCTCCCGCGCTTCGTGATCTCGCTTTACTGTCGCGGAATTGACGGTCGCTTGTAATTGCGAAAGTGGTCAAACAGGGGGACATAAAGTTTTCTTTCTACGCCGGGAATTAGAATGTAAAACGTCTGTCATTTAGTCCGTGAAACATCCCTGTACACCCTTTCAAGTGGAGTACATTTTTTAGTAAACCCAAACACTTGAGTTATTTCTCTAGAGGTTAGCTAGTTATTTTTGAGTTATTTCTCTAGGGGAAAGCTTAGTTTATCATAACCGTACTATAATTATTGGCACTTCTGATTTAAACGGCAGATATTAAGAATTCCATGGTATAGAAAATCATTTTATATTGCTTCTTATTTATATTTCAAAGCAACGTTGTAAGTTTTCATAACAATTTTTTTATTCAGGCAACGAACTTTAATGAATAAGATACTTCCGCTTTTGTTCAAACTTTTGACAAAAAGAATAAATAAGAAAATATTTTATTGATAAAAGTACATCGCTTGAATAAAGAAATTCTGTTTCATTTCACCTTAAAATACCGAAATTACTTTCTTTCCAACCAAATATAATGTCGAGAAATATTCAACTCATAATTTATTCTGTGTTGTCTTGATTTACGTAACAGCACAGAATATTACAAAATATATTCTAAATTGTTTTTGACATAAAATTGAAATTTTGAAATCAGAATTTTGATATGTATTGCAATTATACTTTTCCAGTTGCATATTTTTTTTTATTTCTAGAAATGCAATATTTTAGAAGGATCAAATCATTTTTTATAGATTAGCACTTCATAAAGCTCCTACATATGTTATGATGCACTCCTCCTAGAGAATAATAATAATAAGTTACAAACATAGCTGTACTTTAGCTTCCCGATAAGACACAATCTTAAAACACTATATAAACAAATAGGATTAATATTGAAATATTTGTTTACTAATCGAATGAATACAAATCTTTCTTTAGAAACAATAATGATTACACTACGGATCTTTATGCAAAATAAAAATATTCTGCATCGATTGTGCGAAGCAGTAGTTGAATAAAATTTTATTTCATCCTTTAATGGTATGTTTACGTTGAAAACAACGTAACAATATTCTTAGAATTTTTATATTCTTCACTGCATAAATGCATAAAAATCCGCAGTCTAATCATGATATTTAACTAGAGATCAAATGTCATTGAATGCAGTAAGAAGTGTGACAAAATGTAAAAAAGGAAACATTCATTTAATTTCTCAAAGGATATATTGCAAAAAATCAAGAAATAAATTTTTCTAGCATGATCTGACTTTCTTTAAAAGCAATAATAATGTTTCACCAGAGGTTAAATCGTTAAATGTTCTTGAATACAGAAAATGGTATATGTAATAAGTAGACAGCGGATTTTATGAATTTATGATAAAAATTATAGTGTAATCTAAAACAGTAAATACATTAAAAATACTGTTATATTATTTTCAACCTATTAAACATATTAAGAATGAAAATAAATTTCTATTTCACTCCAGTTTGTTGCAATTCATGTAGAAAATTATTATTTTGCATAAAGATCCGCTGTTTAGTAATAAGTTTATTGTATAAAGTGGAAAAGACTGATTTGATTTCTCAATCGATGCAATTTAGATTGTTTCGAGAAATGTTTATAGAATCAGGAAAGAAATGTTAATGTTATCGGGGAAGCTATTTGTAAGTTTGCAGTGTTGCGTACAGAGTGTAATTATCATCCGAAGGTTCGACGTAGCAGACACTAATCGAGGGTAAAAGTTTTTATTAAATTTAAATTCAAGTTGCGTGCTTACCGCTGAGGAGGAATAATCCACAGGCAACGAGTGTTCTATGGTCCGAATAACAATGTCCAATTAAAGCGGAGATTGTGGCGGCAAGGACCAGCGCGGCCGCAGCTACTTGAAACGGCGCGGATATTCTGGAACAGATCAACGAAAATTAATTATATTTGTCTAGCAAACTGTTGTAAATCATTAAACAATTTCTACACGCTAGACCTTGTGTGCACCACTCGCGATGAGTTCTGTGAAATTCAGAAATAACAATTAACTTGCGAATTTTGTGCATTTCATATGACATAAATATACATCATTTCGTATTCTGTAAATATTATTTCACACGTCATCAAAGGCGTATTAACTTAACTTCATTGGCTAGCTGCCAGGTGGCATTTGTGTCGTTTAACAAAAAATAACATCTCGAAATATATCAGTAGACTGTGGATCTTTATGCATTTATGAAGAAATTAGCTGGGTGAAATATAAAGCAGTAATAGATTAGAAAAATTCAAGAATATTGTAATGTTGGTTTTAACGTAACAAAGTCATTAAGGGATGAAATAAATTTTTATTTTATTCCTGTTTCCCATAATCAATGCAGAATATTTTTATTTTGCATGAAGATCCGCAGTCTATACATCAGTTCTGTATAGGTCAGATACAATTAAAAAACGTCACAAGTCAAAAGGGTTATTTTTGAGGGTTGTAAGGCTGAAATAATAAACCTGACAATTCTATTGTTCACTTCAAGATTATATTCTGTCTAACAATAGTTTCTGACGCCTCTACAATATTCTATTATGTTAGAAACAGTTTTTCGTCGTTTCTGAAAAACGTAGTTTTTTGTGTGCAATTTGTTTAATTATTGATATACTTTCAGAATGAATAAATTTATAATTTCTGCGCGTCTTTCGGACAGCTCGCGAGCACATCAAAGACAGTATCCAGAGGTCGAGGAACACAACGTAGAAGGTGACGTATGAACAGTACACTGTTCGATTGAAAAAACCGATTGAAAATTGACGACCGTTCCGTAGAGCTTCTCGAAGATACTAACGTGCTGCCGGAAAGGCAAATGCGAGCGAGGCCCGAGCGAGGACGCAACAGAAAAACAATCCGCGAAACGACTTTTAGCATAATAACCGAAGAAACGGTACACGTGACGCAATTCGTTTGTTGGTCGGCGCGACACATTTGTTAGCAGTAATTTCATGGCTATTACTTTTAACCCTTTGCACTCCTTTGTCGAGTATGACTCGACATCAGAGAAAGAAAAATGTAAATAAAACAACTATGAGCTCCAGAAATATATATTACAACAAAGTTTGAGAGCCACAATTAATATATTTAGTAAACAAAATTGTTTAAAATAAGTAACAGTCGAGGAACTGTCCAGTGAAGTAATTTTCAAACAAAATACTTCAAATAGTAGAGAGTTGTTGATAAGAAAATTAAAAAATAATTCGGAGTGCAAAGGGTGAAGCAATTTGATATAAAAGATTTAATTCGTATTAAAATTGTTATTAGATTATGGAAGTTTAGGTAATTTTACGATTTTATACAGTAATTGCAAACAATGAAATTACAAAAGGAATTCATTTCTCCCATTGTAAATTTCATTCAGCGTTAAAATAACGTATGAACTTCAGTTTATTGCAACGTTGATTTCAACATTTATCTGTATTTGCGTCGCGTAGTATTACACACTATGAATATTCAACACATTCATCACCACGTGTTTGTGATGATAGCTTGAATTTTGCGTAAAAGGGTGGAGTTAATAGCCTACTATTATTTAAAATATTGCAATATTCAATGCAGTATTCAATTACACATTACATCTTATCTAATATTTCGTAAGGATGATACACTCCTCAAAAGAATTAAGGGATCACTTCTGCGAACCCGACAAATTACTACCAGCGTACATGATCATAATTCCGGCCAAAATTGCTGTATCGATATTGTTAAACAATGGTTTGAAAGCGTGAAATCTCTAGTTTCAGATTCTCTGTTTCAAATTTTTGCTATGTTGTTTTTTTATAAAATTATAGCGAGATAAAGACAACATTGACGGTTAACAAAAATTTTGTGCAACTTTGTAACATCACACGAGAAGCAACAAATTTTTTTGATAAATCGCGTTAATGTCGTTTGGAATGGCTATCTTTCCTGTGTAAAATGTGTGGTTGTTGATTATTGTGCGATTTTTTTATTCGAGTTATTCAACATTGAAGTAAATGTTGTCTTTTTAACATTAACTGCCTCCAGAAAGCGAAAAAATGATCGTAGAATCTTGTGCAAAAAAGAAATAGAAAAAGCGTTTCTTTCTCTTTATGGCACTTCTTTTGTTTTTTCAATTTCATTAACATTTCGATATACCAGGTGTTTCTGAATATATGCTTAAAATATCCACAATTTCCATTTTTCCTTTAACTCGCTATATCTCGGCGAGAAATAATCGCAATACCATGATCCAAAAGTCAGATTGATGCAGAGATTCTGCTGATTCGATTGAGTACCCTATGAACCCGCTGCGACAATTTTTTACCTTTGGCAGGTGTGTTTGAAGTTAGTGATTATACATTCTATATATACTAACTGTCTTAAAGCTTATACATACTTATTCAATTTCAAAAATTTCAATTATAATTCATCATTTCTAACTAAAAATTTCACTAAACACCTTATAATTAGATTGTGGATGTTATGCACTTATTACTAGACGGCGGATTTTATTCATTTATGACAAAAATGAATAGGTGTAATTTGAAACAGTAAATTCATTGAAAGAATTAAAAGATACTGTTACATTATTTTCGACCTGTTAAACATATTAAAAGAGAATAAAATAAATTCCTATTACACTCTAGTTTGTTGCAATACAGAAACATAGAAAATTTTTATTTTGCATAAAGCTCCTAGTCACATCTGATCCTTACGATTTTTCTGCTTAACAAGAGAATCTTCTTTAACCCTTTGCACTCCTTTATCGAGTCACACTCAGGGAAAGAAAAATGTAAATGATACGGGTTTTTATATGTATTTAGTTCTTCCTTTATTTATTTAATTTCTTATCTTTTAGTTAAAAACAAATATAAGTTCCAGAAATATAAATTACAATAAAGCTTGAGAGCTATATTTAATATAATTAAGTAAACAAAATTGTTTAAAATAAGTAGCAGTCAGGGAACTGTCCGTTGAAGTAAATGTCAAATAAAACACTTAAAATAATTCGGAGTGCAAAGGGTTAATAGATGTCTTAACTAAGTTGCATCTGAAAGAGGCTCTGTAATTTTTTTTTAAATAATAATTTCAGAAGAAGTTGTGTCACTATATTCATCCACATAGTTCGCTGGATTGTGTACAAAATTGCTGTTGCTCTTTGACAATTCATTAAGAAATTCTTAACTATTGGTAGATAAAGTGTTGGGACCCAATCGATATTAATCGTGCGGGGTGTAAAACGTTCAGCGAAATTTTTTAATCTAAAGTTAGTTGCTGATTCCGGGCAATTCCTCCGGCGTAAATAGAACATCGTGCAACGTACATGGGAACGGTGAGCAAAACGGGGACTGACAATGGATCGACAGATGCTTTGGTATATGTGTGATTTAAGTCGGGAACTGTTCGTGTCGCTGGCACCACACCGACGGCTATTGTCAACGCTTTGACAGATTTCATATAGTTTACGCCAGGAAGTAAAAACGGATGCAGTTTTCGACCGGTTTATGGTAGCACGGACGACTTTATACGAGTATCAAAATGCTGTCAGTCAATAATGCTACCGGCAACGAAGGATGCGAGATAAAACAAAGTGCGAATATTTCTTCCTGGTTACTTCTTGTTGCGTGATAGGGAAGGGATAAAGCACACCAACTTCATACCAGCTCCATTCATTGTACAAAGCTCAGCTGCCTCGGAATCGATTCTAATTTTGGTATTTGTCTTCGTTCAAATAAATATTCATTATTATTTACTGCATTTGTAAATCACACATTTTATGCAGCTATTCAAAATATTTTCGTACTTACTTGTACACTAAATAATGTAGCCGTGGTTCAAATAGTTAGTTTCTAGTGGTTAAAATAGATTTAATATCTTACTCTTCGTTATTTCATTAATAAATATTGCAGAGAATGAAATGCAAGATTTTTAATTTAATATAAAATGCATGCACACTTTATCATTTCTACCACCATATCCTCCATTGATGAATATCCCATTGAAGAAATTTTCTCAAAAATTAAATTCTGTAGAATAATAATTTTCCATAATTATTATATGAACATGTGTATAAAATTATACCGTGCAGGAACAAGAGAGATAGGTGAATTTATGAAAATGTATGTATAAATATTTGTAACGTGAAATAAGCATGTTATTTTATATTTAAGTATTATTGTATACAGTAAAATTTTTCTTCTAGAAAAATATGTGTAATACTTGAGTTGCAAAAGAGTGAAATTGATTTACAAAAAGGCGAATTTAATCTGGAAAAGGGTGAATTTGATTTGCAAAAGAGCGAATAAAGCCTGCGAAAGAGTTAATTTGGAATGCAAAACTTACGTACCATTCTAAAACTTATTTATGACATAATCTTCCTTGAAATAATTTTCCTAATGCCGGGCAAGCAATTAGATTCGTTAGAATTTGTAAAACAAAAAGCGAAAAAATTTGACAATTATTTTTGCATCAATCTAATTTTTTAAGGCCAGGAGACAAAAGATATGCATTTTCAAACGAACCGAAACGATATCTGAATCGCAATTGGTTCCCGAGACATAAGCCACCGAATACCGTCATTAGAGAACATCCTGCGCGCTGGAAGTAGCATGACCCAATTGTAGAAACTACGGACAGGATATAGTAATAGTGATAGTAAAAAGCCGCTGAGTCGGCATCTAGCAGTGGCTACTACCAGATCCTAGATTGAAGACGATTATCCCTATGAGTGCGAATCCGAAATCTGATTTTGATGCAGCTGTTACTTTATTATTGACTATGTCTCAACATGAAAAGAAATTACAGTGATATTCAAATTTAAATTTTCTTTTCTTCATTATACTGTCGAATTATACTGACTAAATTACAAGATATCACAAGATACACAATCACTATACTATATGGTCTAATATAAATCATTTGATATCAAATTAACCCTTACACAGGCCAAATTCTCCTTTTCGAGATTAAATTCACTCTTTTACACATCAAATTCCTCCTCATGCAAATCAAATTCATGCTGTGGGCGACTCGAGCATGAAAGAACACTATAGTATTCTGTCGTGAACTTATTTGAAGTTATGCGAAACCTTTGCACTCAAAAAGGCAAACACTTTACGGTTACTTCATATTTAAGTATTATTGTATACAGTAAAATTTTTCTTCCAGGAAAGTATGTGTAGAAATTCTTGAGTTGCAAAAGGTTGAAATTGATTTACAAAAAGGTGAATTTAATCTGGGAAAGGGTGAATTTGATTTGCAAAAGGGTGAATAAGTATACTGTTAAATAAGCATTTTACAGCTGTTCATGGTTACACAAAGAAAGCTTTGAATTTCGAAAGGGTTAATTTGGTTTGTTTATACATTTTTCTTTTATGAAAATGTATGTGTAAATATTTGTAATGTGAAATAAGCATTTTATGTTATTTTATATTTAAGTATTATTGTATATAGTAAAATTTTTCTTCCAGAAAAATATATGTAGAAATACTTGAGTTGCAAAAGGGTGAAATTGATTTAAAAAAGGTGAATTTAGTCTTGGAAAGGGTAAATCTGTTTTGCAAAAGGGTGAATAAGTACATTGTTAAATAAGCATTTTACAGCTGTTCATTGTTACACAAACAAATTTCGAAAGGCTGTTTGGTTCGCAAGGGGATGAATTTGGTCTGCAAGAGGGTGAATTTTATTTACACACAAGTGAACACAATCTGCAAAGTGGTGAATTGGGTATGCAAAATCCTGTGTAATTTCAATTCTACACTTACAAAAGGCCCACAAATTCTAGCGATGATCGGGAGTTAAGTATTATTACCACGAAACGTTTCTCCCGGAACAATTTAACGAATGGTGCCCTGCAGCGACGTGAGTGATCGTCGGCTCGAACAAGACACACGTCATTGAGGGATGAAAATGGATGTTACCACCTCCGACACTGCGCTCGGGGACTCCGGAACTTCCCGTAGACGAAGACGGAAGAGGTTAATCAAGATTTGCGGTGAAGCCCGCATTCGGGTGACACGACGATACGAATATGCCGCCTAAATTTTGATTGATCCCTCCGCCGACTTCGGAAGCCCTTTCGAATTCAGGTCCCTTGCCGGCGTGCCGGGTAAACGACTCAAATTTATGGCCATTTTACGTGTTACGATCACGTGACAGCTGGCCTGCTGATCACTGGGAATTTCCATCGAATTGATAGGCTGTTCAGGAAAAATGACGTTGAAATTTTGCGGTCGATACGATTCCTTTACCTGATTTAAATTTTTATAGTAAGACAAATATCGAGTCCAGCCGTCAATAATTTCCGTTTCAGTATGCCGTTTCATATGCTTCTTTATTGATAAAATAAACAACAATCGTGTGATCGCCATTATTGGCAACCACTTGTTGCTATCCATCCGATAGCTTGAACGTGACGAGTCATTGATGTGATTAATACATCATTACAGTTGGTTTCCGGAAATGGAAATTAGAATAACAATCTTCAATTAGAAGAACAATTACAGTAACAATGGAACTGTAATGCAATGTTATTGGAGAGAAAGGGAGACGATCCACAAAAAATCAAAAGAATACAATAAATATAAACTAATGGTGAGAATGAATATTTTCTTGCAGGAGTGATCCAAAAGATACTACACCATTTAAAAATCGAATTTGCTTATAGAAGAATAAATGTGAATTTTTTTAAGTGATCCAATGATGCTTCGATCGCCTTGTAGTTTATTCCTATACTTTGTTCATTAAAATGTTGATATAAAAGTTCTCCCTAACTCTGTATGTACAGTTATTATCCCAGAAATTAATTAACTGTACAAAACAAAATATTATACTTATAGTTCGTTTAGCGTGTGATTGATTTATCAAAATTCTAAATAACGATCTAAGAAAAAAATTTTACATCTTCCAGAAATAAACTACAAATCAGACTTACACGGATTCGAATTACAAGGTTCCAGATTTCTCTTCTAAATCGAAATTGTAGCATATTAGAATTATGATAGAAAAATATAAAACTTCTAATAATCATGACACGATTATGGTGCAGATAAATTCAGAATTAATGATCTGTAAGAAACATTTGATGTCAATGGCGACTAAATTGGTGGCTCACCACACAGTTCAATGAAACGTCAGCGTCTCACTGGCAAAGGTTACTGATGCCTCGAAAGCTGAAGTCAGTGCTTTACGGAATCCTATTAGACACCGAACGCTCCGGGGGGTTAAGGATTGAAATCGCATTTGCATTATTAAACGATCAATTCGGAGCTGCTTGAAATCGTAGGCTGTGCACCATTCTGATGCCACTTTTTTTCTCCTGCCAATACCACTCCATCGGCTGTTTATGGAGAGCGAACGAGTGGCTGGAAAACGGAATTGGGAACGGCGGTATACCGTTCCCCAACTTCGAACCTTTAATTGGTCCTCTCTCACACGCTCGATTGCCATACTTAAATTTCACACAAATACCACGTGCACGCATTACTTCCGTTCAATTTCATAAGACGCCGCGATTATTAATCAACTGCAATCACCGCACGATTCGATTGTTTCGTGTCGGACATGGTCCGGTTACCAGTACCTATATTTTGTTATTATTAATCTTGTAAAGTAGTCTATTTAAATGTCGTTCACACGCTGAGAGCTACGCCAACGCTCAGAAAGGTCACGTAAAATAAAAACAATTTATTTAATAATACAAGAATAGGAAAGACGAAGTTCATTATTATGTTATTATGTATTATTATGGCTGGTTATTACTAGATTGCGGTTTTCATGCATTTATGACAAACATGAGTGGATCAAATGCAAGACAGTAAAAATATTTAGAGAATTTAAAATTATAACTTGTGAATAGGTTGCAATAAAAATCATCAAATTAAATGAAAATTAAAAAATGGTTAAAACATGAATTTCTGTTTTGGTCATGTATTTTCTAGTAATAGTATGTGATATAATATAACACAATCAGATTATGAAGCATTAGATGTCAAAGTCCTTGGATTTTAATATACAGAATACTAATTTAATAATTATCTGAACGGCGCACAAGGATTAATAACACTTAAATTCACTGAAGCATTGCATACAGTATGTGGTTTTAGTGGCAGCTGAATTTAGAATAATATAATTCGACACACGCCATTATTTCAATTATAATGTACGATTGAAGTCAACGTGGCGGAACAGCACATGTTACACATCTGGATTTATCATAGGAAATGAAATAATTGTGGCTGCGAAAAATATTTCAGAGGCGCGTGGAGAGATTACTAAACCGTGTACAATGTGCTCGAAAAATAAATCACGTATCTGCCGGTTACAGGATCTCTGGAAAAATCGTATAAAATAAATTGATGCATTTTCGAACCGTGTTCTCTTGGAAAGTGATCAAAATAATTTTGTACAATCTTCAGATCTAATTTAAAGAGAACATCAGGAGTAATTTTGAAAATCTGTTGCTTGTGTAATAGAAAAATCATACTTGTAACTAACAATAAAATACATGAAATAATATTATTGGTTGCATCTTTCTGAAAAAATTGGCTTCAATAATTATGAATAATTTTTACCGTATATTTTTCTGACCATGACCAACTTACTTTACTTTTCCTCTCTCTGACTGGTCTTTAAACTCGATTTTCTCGAAAACGAGATGTCAGACGAAAAAATGTTATTCCTTTTTTTCGACTTATTTTTTCATGTAGAATCACTCCTGTCCGATTGTACTACGATTTCCGACCTACCCTGTATAAGAAAAAAGAATAGAAAATACAAGAAAATACTTTTCGGACAAAACTCGTGCACCATTGCAGATATTCGAGACTTCCAATATCAATGCATCTTTCGACTCTACATATGAAGCCATGATCAAAAATAGATAATTCCTCAAGGACATGCTTCACACACTATCTATAGCTGAACGTTTCCATAGCAAACGTTCTCGGCAAACGATCGCATCGCAAAGTAGCAGATTGACAGGCTAAGAACCACTAGGCATACTGCGAATATACACAGAAGTGGGAGTGGGGGCAGGATCTTAGAAGCCGTGGAATCATCGTTAAAAACGATCGACACGGTCCTCGAGCAGAATCGTCGCCGGGAGCTCAAGACTCGTGGAGGAGGTCGATTGGGAGCGTAGTCGTGGTAGCGCCACCCCTTAGTGCAAGACGCGCCGTTACCCAGCATGCTCCATTTACCACGATAGCTACGAATACGTGTATTACACTCGGGGTATCGAAATTCCCCTCGGCTCGAACCACCCCCCGAACCCAGGACACGACGTCGCACCCTCGTGCCAGCCATTTCACCTGGAACGACAACCATCCCGCGACATAACGATACGATGTTTCGCCGGGAAAATTTCGTGAAAATTTCGGCCCGTTCCCGAACTGCAACGCGCCTCCATGCCGCCGCGTTCGACTGCAGGTAAGTCTCTCTTGAACGTGAAATTTACACGATGCGTCTGCCAGTTTCGCGACGGGGCGAAAATTTCGAGCAGTTTTTTGCTCGGTTTCCGCCAGCCACGCTCTCCTCACGCTTTTCCCCGGCCTCCAGCTTTCCACCCCCTTTTTTCCTCGGTTTCTTTTTTGGCTTCGTTCGGAGGAAAAGTTGGCTGCCGGTACGTTTCGGGGTGTGAAATTCTGTTTGGGGATTCTCGCGGTTCCGCTCAACGCTGTCTTGCTCGCGATCCTTGCCGCCCCGCTCCGAGCCACTTGAGACAAAAAGTGGAGGAAATGGTGGCGCGGGGATCGTCCCTTTGTGGAATATCGCGGCCCCGTTGCGGAACCGCTCTTTCGGATACGTGTAGGAGAGTCGCAGATGCTTGTAGGATAGTTGGAATCGATATTTTCTGCGAATATGGTGGATGTACGTCGTCGGTCGCGAGTATCGACGCACTTGGCAAAGATAAAATAAAGGACAAGGAATTTCGTGTTCTTAAATGAGCATATGAATGAGTATATGAATACATGTGTGTGTGTGTATGTAAGTTGAGTATATCAATATCTAATAAGTAGACTGCGGATCTTTAGGCATTTATAGCAAAATTGAGTAGATGAAATTGAAAATCGTAAGAAAATTTTGAAAATTAAAAATGCYAATATATGATTCCTCATTTATTAAAATTATTAAGGGAAGAAATAATATTCAATATCAATTCTATTTTTTGCAATCGACGCAGACAATTTTTATTTTGCATAAAGATCCGCAGTCTACTAATAAGGGCTTTGAATTTGCAATTTTTACGTATTCATTTCAAAATGTAAATCGATGTAAGAGTGTCCAAAGGATGAACACTCAAAGCAGTTTTCTGAAATTTTTAGTAGAACATGGAAGATTATCAAAGGTTCAAGAAATCTTGCGGATTATTATTATTAGATTCCGGATTTCATGCATTTATGAGCAATTTAAAACAGTGAAGAGATCAGAAGACAAATATAAGAGAAAAATATAAATTTATATTTAGCTCCTGTGCCTTGCAATGATGCACAAACTTTTTATTTTGCATAAATATCCGGAGTTTCGTTTTCAAAAAATCAATTTGGAAATACGTGTCCTATTTGATAGGAATCGTCTGACGCGTCTGATCATGACTAACCGATTCTGCTTTCTGCATACACAGCACGCGAATCCGACGAATCTTTAAACTCGATTTTCTTGAAAACGAGGCGTCAAACGAGAAAATGTTATTCCTTTTTTATCAATTTATATGTACATGTAGAATCAACACCTGCCCGCTTGTACATGGTATTCGGTCACACCTTGTGTGTAAGTGTTAACATTAACCCTAGCAAGCACAATTTATGGATAGACCGTGTGGTGATTAACTTCAACAATTGATTAAATCAGTCTCCCATTTTTCGATTATTTTTTTTTTTAATCAACCATTGACGATTAACTTCATGAATCGATTGAATCAGTCGTCGATTTTTCAATGATTACCTTTTTTGATCGTACACATTAATCAATCAATCTTGGTTAAAATTTTAATCGATTAATGCCCAACTCTGCCGAGCACTATAACTGACTGATTTATAGTGCACTATAAAAATTGAAACATGTGCCTGAATAAAGAAATAGAATGAATAATTTTTCATGAAATCATCTTTATAATTTCAATAATTATAAAATAAAAAATTTTTAACCGATCATTTGACTGGTGGTAGTTAGTTTGGTGTGAAGTATGTAACTGTATGTAAACTGTAGCTTGTGCATAATTAAATAAGGTTCGTATAAAGACTGAATAAAATAAACGTATATACGAAGATGATATGTAGAAAGACGATGATTATTCAGATATGATTGAGATTTTAATAGTACGTGATTCATTAGAGTACCTACAGTCATTGGCATTAATATTCGGTTACAAGGGGATTATGTTTTATGATATTCAATAATGTTTCGTTAAAATTAATCCGAGCCTCTTATGAACGCTATATATATATTCTAATGGAAGATGAAAGAGCTCCGAAAGGTAACTAAGTAATTAATATCCACCGAAGTAATTAATTGATATTCGATGAAATATCTACAATAAAGGAGAGAATAATAGAGAAGAGGCAGAAAGGAGCTCTCATTCATAGAATGTAAAAGGAAGGGCTTATTGCATTCGATCAGTAATATTACATTTATTCGAAGAACGTACAGCATGATGAAATGTTTATAAAATAACTCGAAGTGTGCTTTCAAATAACTACACACAGAAATTGGTTTTCCATTATATCTAGACTGACTTTTATGTATTTAAGCAGAAATTGGTTGGGTGAAATATAAAATAGTAAAAGATTAGAAAAATCTAAAAAATATTGTTATGATGTATCCGTGTAGAAAATCTATTAACCCTTCGCACTCCTTTGTCCAGTGTGACTCGACATCGGAAAAAGGAAAATGTAAATGAAACGTTTTTTTTATATGGTTCTTCCTTTGTTTATTTAAGTCGTATATTTTAGTTAAAAACAAATATAAATTACAACAAAGCTTGAGAGCTATATTTAATGTAATTAGTAGACGAAATTGTTTAAAATAAGTAGCAGTCAAGGAACTGTCCCTTGAAGTAAATTTCAAATGAAACACTTCAAATAGTAGGGAGTTGTTGGCGCCAAGATTGAAAAATAATTCGGAGTGCAAAGGGTTAAGGGATGAAATGAATTTTTATTTAACTCCTGCTGCTCATAATCGTTGCAAAACATTTTTATATCACACCTGGAAAAACGGAAGATTGATTGGAAATTATTATTTGCAATTTTCCTGGAGGGTTGAACTTACTTGTTTAACATTGATATGTGCGCATCACCGTTTCCACTTGAATTATGACTCGCCGTGATTATATTTTAATTAAGATCGTGTCTCATGAACGTCGCTGGCAATGCTTCATTCTTCGTGACTCACAATGCCTGCCACACCTCGACATAATGACATCGATGACGCGATTCACGCGCAGCGCCGTCTTGTTAATATTCCTGTCGCGAGGCCCGCGTATATTCAACCGTAATAATTGGCTCGTCGCGTCGCTGCGAATCATGAAAACGGCAAAGATCATCGTTCGATTCGCCTTTCCAGCGCATAAATTTCGACCACGAACCAGACTGTAACGGAGACCTGACGCGACTGGTTACACGTTGCATTATGGAATGAAACGATTCCGGTTAATGAACGCGCAACTGATTACGAGCCATCGAGGAAATGTCCGGGGTATGTATGTTTTATCAGAAGCAATATTCCGCCATTTTCCGTGTCACTGTATCGTAATTATTATTTCATCCCCTCTGCATATTTCATCGCAAGAAAATTTCTTCCCGCGGGCGTAGTTCGAAAATTATAATCCTTAAATACTAAAGCGGATCATCCTCTCTTTCTTCTATCGAGAAATATTTACATTTCCTGTATAATTAAGCATCCAAGCTAATTTATTTGGCATGATGGAACGAAGAGATTTATTAAAATTTGATTTGTAATAAATCAGTTAAATTATCGTTGCTTCCGAAATTCTGTAGTCTCTATATTTTCATACATAATAATTTTGTAACATCTTCATAATGCATTTAAAAATTCTGTACGAGTGATCACTCGATTGTGGAATATTTTACAAGAAATAAATGAAAATTTGCTTACTATTTAGAATCAGAATTCATGTTTGAGAAACCGAAGTTTACCAAATTTATTTACATATATCAAAAACTAACCGACCGATTAGTTTGGCTGAATTGCTTCGTTATAAGTTTGTCTAGTAGCTGCAGCAAAATATCGATTATGTCTTTTATTTATAATATTATATTTAGCAATGCAAGATCGATTTCTCTGGCAAGAAAAGATCATTATTGTTCCAAACGTTAGTACTCGTTCCATTTTGCATGTATTTTTAAAAGCTGGTATAATCTCAGCTCACACTATCTAACTTCAAGAAAATTATTCATTTTTTTGTATTCGCATGACTATGACACGTCAAGCTGACAAGGGCTTATACGTCGAGCAAGTTGACATGATTGCACGTTGTCCAATAAATAAATAAAGTAAAATAAATTAAAAAATGGTTTCTTTGAAGATGTATCTATGTTATGCCAAATGTAATAAACTGGTGATTATGTATAATAACCGATTATTATATATAATCACCAGTTTATTTGGTAAATGTGATAAATCATTGATTATTTATCAAATTAACCGGGGAGTTTATCTTGACTGATTGAACCAGTAGAATACAGCGCAGTGTTTTGAGTAGTTACTAGCCAGAAGGATAGTTGGTAATTATTCAGAAAGTACCACTCCTCTTCGATTTTGATGAAATTTAAATATGTTACAGATTTTGACATTTTGAACAACTTTTTTCTTTTCCAATATAGGGGGGTCGCTTTTAGTTTTCGAGATATTCGCATTTTCGTATGCGTGGTCGGCCCTTTCCGCCCCCTACCACAACCTAACCACAACTCACTCTGTTCGCATGATTTTTCCATTACTAGTTCAAATTCTGTATGACGGCTATATAGAATGCAAAGATTATGCGATCAGAATAAGTTTGGATAAGGTGGAGAGGAGCCTGACGGCCAGCCCGACCACGCATATAAAAATTCAGGAGTAGTCTTTCAAAATTGAAAGCTCACCTTATATATGTATGACCAGATTGAGATCCTGTTTTCTTTCTCATCTCCACAGTGTGTTTACAAAAAAAAGTACTCTCTCTCTATAACTTATTCTATACGAATTCTGGTAAAATCACAGACTTTTATCACATTCGCCATCACGAGTTGGGAATTATATAAACTCGCCGGTTAATTTTATAAATATTCAAGAATTCATCACATTTACCAAACTTAGTGGTGATTATATATAATAACCGGCAATTATACATAATCACCGCATTAATCACATTTACCCTAACATACATCTCAAGAAAATTCCTAATATTCTATCCTAATATCCTATTAAATTCCTAAATTATCAGTGACATCCTGGAAAAAACCATAAAAAATTCTGAGACTTGTGGTGAGGATTTTAAACAGCTATTTTTGATAAGTTATTAAATATGAAGTCATTCAAGAGTTCGAGTCACTACTGTCGAATTCGGACTAATGTATTTTACGTTTCTCGTTTCTCTGCGATGAGTTAACAAAACGTCCGCCATCGTGCCGGTCTTTCAAATTCAGCGCGGTCTTTTGGTCTGTGGACTGGGTAATGGAGCGTTCCTTCAAGCGCTGGTACATGCATATGTACATACATACGTATTTTCATCCAGCTGAAAATCGCCTCTCGACCACACACAACCGCGAAAGCTGCAAGAATGGCACGCACAGTTCGCGTAAACCTAGGAAAATTGAAGCGACGCGACGCCGAGCTTCGCGACGGACCGTTCCCCGTGTTCCGTCACTTGTTCGACGGAACAGCCTTTTGTCGGAGATCGCAACGTAATGCTGCGTTTGTTCATTAAAACGTGAATCACGACTGCTAATGTGCACGTTAACATTCCTAGCCTTTGGAAATTCCGATTTTTAAACTAAAAGAAGCCCTCTACATTTTATTTGAATTATTCCCTGGTCCTCTGGATTTTATTTATTTATTACTGATTTAAAATGATTTATTTAGCAGATACAATATTGTTACGTGTAGCTTAGATATTACATATTTCCTTAAATTCTTGAGGCTCATTGTTTATTATTAGATTGCGGATCTTTATGCAAAATAAAAATTGTCTGCGTCGATTGCAAGAAATAGAAACCAAATTGAATGTTATTTCTTCGCTTATATATATATATATATAAAAATATATATGATTTCTCATATATTGGCATTTTCAATTTTTTCAATTTTCCAATAATTTTTAAATTCATCTACTCAATTTTGCTATAAAAGCATAAAGATCCGCAGTCTGTTTATTATTTACATTAGGATCCCCCTAACATTAGGAGGAAGTAATACAAAGATTTATAATACTTGCTTTAAGATGCTTCGTTTCTAATATACTCCATTCGTTCTCATAATCTGGACATTGCCATATAGGGTAAACTGTACAATGATTGGCACCCTAAGCCAAAATCATAGTAAAAATCTTTTTATCTTTCTTTGAAATGTTTAAACAAGCTTAACTTTTTATTATTATTTAATATCATATTATAATAGTTTTACGAGTCATAAATCTTTTATTATAAAATATATTCAGTGAATAACAATCATAAGAAAAATAGTACAGTCATTGCTAACAGTTGCTAACAGTCATATGTGGAACTCTGTTATGAAAACTTACAACGTTGCTTTGAAATATAAATAAGAAGCAATAAAAAATGATTTTCTATGCCAGGAATTCTTAATATTTGCCATTTAAATCAAAAGTGCCAATAACTACTGCAGTGCCAGTAATAGTACAGTTTACCCTAACATGGTTCAGGTCTTAAAATGCCGCTTGCCACAGGCAAGTACTATTAGCTATAAATCTGGCTAATGAAGCATTTAAAAAACAATTAAAATTGAGATGACAAAAATGTAATCACATTCAACGTTAATACAACAAAAAGTTTTTGTTGAACGAATATTATAACTTACAGTTTTTTACAGACGCAAAAATTTCTCTTGAAAATTATCCACATTGGGATTGGAGCGTTGAGAACAATTTAAATTGCAAAATTGCTTTGTGAGTAACAATTGATCGAACCTGTAGCGCCGATATCATTAAATTGTTTATTTGTTAATACAATAGTTATTCGTTGAATTAAGAAGAAAAGTTTCTGAAAGGTAATGGTGAACTCAAATGACGAAGTAACACGTCCCCTCCAGTTGCAAGATTATCCTTGTTACTGACTTAAAAATTCTAAGTTACAATTTTAACATAATTTGTTTACCCGGTTCGGCGACATTCGACACGGTAATCCAATCACGTCGTTCGATCATTCCTTCAAAGCGGGTGGGAAGAGTTCCGAGGGGGCGCGAAACAGAACGACAGTCCACGTCGACGTAAATTAATAAACAACTTCGCGGAAGTAACTTATCAGGTTTATTTTCTCGTTTCCCCATCATTCCGGTCACTCGACCGCCCTGAAGGAAATGGGTAAAACCAATGCAAAATTCATTAAAAGTTCGCGGGCGACCAGTGGTAACATGGCGGCAAATGTTTCGCGGAATTATGACCGTCTGCTCGTAATTATCGTTTCATTTCATTATCCCGCATCGACGCGATCGTTTCCCGAACCAGGAAGAGGAAGGGGGAGGGCCTCAAAGTGTCTCACAAAATATAACAATTTTTATGAAATTTTTAAGAGTAGTGCTAGATATTACGCCACAATTTTTTTTGTAATTAATTAAGCTACTCTTTGGTTATATAACCAAAAAAGAAATATTGTAAAAACTAACATTATTTTGTTATTTTTATATGCATGTAAAATTTGAAATTCTGAGAAATCATGGAAGTCAGTTCACAAAATATTCTTGCATTCTTCAAACACTTCTAGCTACGTTAATAATACGGATTCAAACAAATCCTTCTGCATACACATTCTACAACACATAAGCTTCGAGAAAATGCGAAAGAATCGATTTTTCGAAAATGTAAAACCAGAATACTCCACAATGTCGACCGATAAACGGCTCGTCGCATTTAACAGGAAGGGACAAGGGACGCGATA
This sequence comes from Lasioglossum marginatum, assembly GCA_028455795.1. Classification (NCBI taxonomy): domain Eukaryota; kingdom Metazoa; phylum Arthropoda; class Insecta; order Hymenoptera; family Halictidae; genus Lasioglossum; species Lasioglossum marginatum. Next base: position 2,918,447 of record CM052254.1, on the reverse strand, counting down.
CGCGGGGCTACATTAAACGCGAAAGATGGCGGGAAGGAAAAGGGTTGAATACGCGGTCGCATTAAAACACGCGTTTCAACGAACAACGCCACGGGTGTTTTTTAATTAACAACAGGCGAAACGAGCCTGTCCCGGCGCGGTTATTACACTCGTCGTTTCTCCCGTCGAGCGTGACGCAAAGATTTCCGCGCCTTTCCTTTTTCTGAATTTATCGTGAGCGAAACGACATTTTTTCCAGCGAACAGAGAATTAACCTGTAATTTGCCTTCTTAGGAACAATACGGAAGGTTTGAAGCTGTTAGCGTGGAATAATGATGCTCCGCTTCCCACTAATTGTAGGAAAATGGATCGAGGATATTCTGGACGAAACACTTAGACTTTGTTGCAAGACATTGTGATAATATGTTGAAAGTTCTGTCTCAATGACTTCATTGTTTAAATTTTTGTTCGTTTACACAGTCAATTTAATCTGATTTTCAAAGCAGTAAGAATGCATACTATGATCATTTTACAACGTTGAACATCAACAGCACTAATTAAGGCGGTAGACTCCTTTTTCCAGGATTGCAAGGGTGCGGATTGCAAAAATGGGGGTTTTCAGTAGTCAAAAACGATAGATAAAAGATCGAGCTAGGGCCCTATCGCCCTCAAAAGTCTTATTTTTTCGTTTACGAGGCGTAATTTGCATTATTCGGCAGCATGTAGCTATGAAAATAGCTGCATGCGCAGTTGTGTGTTTCCGAATAATGCAAATTACGCCTCGTAAACGAAAAAATAGGACTTTTGAGGGCGATAGCGCCCTAGATCGATCTTTTATCTAGCGATTTTGACTACTGAAAACCCTCAATTTTGTATTATCGAGAAATGAGAACCCCGAATCCCGCACTTGCAATCCTGGAAAAAGGAGACTATTTCCTTAAGGCAGATAACTATTAAAAAATTATACTAATCTCTGCCTAAACGAATAATTTTCGTGACAAAGGAGACTCTACTAATATTGATTTAATAAACAAAAAGTCTTCTGAAACGTACCACTTTTTAAACACATGTCCTACCATTTTGTCCCACTAATTTGTCTCGAAAGTTTACGTTTTACTAGATAAATTCGTGCGGAGCAACATGTAAGTTTGACCATCTGAACGAATTATACAAAACCAGTGTGAACCGATGCATATACAAAAAATTTCATTCACGTTATCAACTAAATAAAAATTAAATTAATAGGATGTCTTATCATTTTGCACCTGACTGTGGTAGTTCATTGTCCGACAAATATTGTTCGCGACGTATTTACCGACAAAACATATTCCCAGGTCGCAGTTTCATGACAGCTCGTCAGCTGAATCCGATCCATTTCGGATCAGCATTGCCGAATTTCGAGGAACTCCGCCGGGGCCGCGAATACCCGGTGGCATCAAAGGCAACAATAGCGGAATCAATCGACTCCAAAAGTGAACACCTGCCGAATCGAACATCGAGGCCTGATCTCACGTCCATACATTACCCGTGAGCGAGCGCAGCGTGTCGAACAGATGACGAATGGTAATTGACCCGGGCAAGTCAAACTAATTCGAGGCCGATTTAAACAACGGCACACAGATCGGCACCAGGGTGGTTCGATTGTACGGTGAACGGAACTAACGATGCACGAGAGAAACCTGATCAAAGTTAACCAAAGTCGTCGAACGGGGATCAACAATTCCGTGGCTGTCCCCGCGTGCCCCGGCCGAGGCCTCGTTAATAACGGGCCGTTGTCACAGTAAATAACAATAAAACTCTATTAATGTGGTGGTACGACTAGTTACAGGGCCTGGCAGCCGGCCAGGGACATACTGGCACGGCTATTCACCCCGAGCGAGGACAGGGTGAGCCCACCCCACTCTCGGATCCAGCTGGTGTTGTTGCTACCAGGCTCCCGCATACCTCACTGGCCATATGTAATGCAGCACGGTTATGCAGTATTACACACTGGAATAGTTCCTCTCCAAGGATCGACTGGTCACAAGATGCATAAGGTGCTCCTGGAATTGCAGAAACCGATCCTAACCAGGTTTCAGATGGCTTTCGTTTCCGAGCGCACGGTTTCAAAGGACGACCATCATCCAATCCGCGATCCCATAAATATCGTCGGGATCTACTGCGCGCAACTTTGTTCGATGAATCCGTGGTTATGCACCTGTTGTTGGGCGCACTATAAGCTTTTTAGCGGGTAAACTTTACTTTACTAGGCTCAAGCCTTCCTCTTATAAATTATTATATATTTGGTATGTAATCCAGTAGATTTGTACCCGGGGACCCTGCGGATCGAAGTCTCGATCCTGTAGAATCAATGGTCCAGGGAGTTAAGCTTGCTTAAAGTTGAGCATTTTTCAGTGTTTTTGACAGGTAAGGGCGCCGCCATATTGGTTTGTAGTGACGATCGCGCGCCGCTTACCGAGCAGGACCGCTAGATGGCAGCACGGGCATCTACTGAATTAAATACCAATTACATAATAATTTATAGGAGAAAGGCACTAATTTCGAGTCCGGTAAAGTAAAGAGCAGCCTTTTTAGCGACTGATAGGTTTCCATAGTTGGAAACTCGGAACCTAATGGATTATCTGATGTATAATAAAATGGATAGTGTCATTTTGTGCTTCTATAGACAAGACGACTTTCTATTGTAACACATCTTTATGCACATAAATGTAATAGACAACAGACGACTCTGCTATTCTATATTAAATTAAAAAATTGGCTGAATTACTACATCATTCTGAAGTAAAAAAACAAATTGTTTTAGCTGCTATGAATCAACTAGGAATTGCACCAAGAATTTTCAGGTAAGGCGTAGTAAAATTGGGATTTCCTCATTTGATTATGCATGTGTTGGAAAATTGATTCATACCAATGTATATTCTCAAGATCGAGCTTTAAGTGGCTTGATATGTACAAATCGATTGTAAATAGTTATTTAAAACAATTATAAAACTGAATTTCCTTGCACTTCAGAGAAATAACTCATTCTGAATTTATTCTAATTTATTTAAAAACTTCTTAAATCATTTTATCCTTACGTTTAGTGACAATCTTTATTCAGATCTGAACTATTTTAACCGTCAGCCATATTTGACCAGGAGGTGTCATTAATGTCACCAGTCAAAGGACTTGTGCAATGAACAATATTGACGAACACTCAACTCTGACTCTGGAGAAGACAAGATGCAAAATTGAACGTGTTCCGGTGCCTTGACCCGTCTCACTCACGAATTCTCTTTGCCAGTTAGTGATGGACGTCATTTCCTAGGTTAGGACATGAATTTTAGTCTCGTTAGTACGATACTCGAACACTCTTCACGAGTTCCGGACTCCGTGTTTGATTAATGGGGATAAAATATTTGTCAAACGAACTGGTAGCTACGATTCACCGTTCAGTTTCAAACTTCTTACTTTCGCGTTTCGTGAATAGCCAAATAATTTAGAAACGTTTCTAATTAGTCGATTATCCTAAAATAATATGTAAAATTAATATATAAAATATTATGATACAATTTGATTTCCTTCGTGAATGGTTTTGATAAATTAGGAATACAGTCAAACTGGATAAAAATCATAAAGTTTATGTTTAATTAATTATCTCGAAGGGTTTTCTTGAAAAACAGCATTATGCTGTATACAGGGTGTCCCAAAACGATAGCGATAGCCGGAAATGGGAGGTTCCTTGGGTCATTTGAAGCGACATTTTCCAAAGCAAAAATGGCGTCCGCGGCTTTGTTTAGGAGTTATTAACGAAAAACACGGACCAATCAGAGCGCGAGCTAGACACCCGCTGGCACGTTCCGCGCGGCGAGCCGGCAGGAGAGCGTTGGCTTCTAGCTCGCGGACATCTAGCTCGCGCTCTGATTGGTCCGTGTTTTTCGTTAATAACTCCTAAACAAAGCCGCGGACGCCATTTTTGCTTTGGAAAATGTCGCTTCAAATGATCTAAGGAACCTCCCATTTCCGGCTGTCGCTATCGTTTTGGGACACCCTGTATAAAAACAATACTGGTTATGAATATAGAATAATGTGTTTCACAATTTTATTCGGAAGAAAGTATTGCCTGCATTATGACATACAAGTGACGGTGTCTGACCATTGTTTGGTATTTCTACTTACAAAGAATAGAGACAGTGGTAGATTCCTGTGTCATCTTTTTGAGACTCACTCTAATTAAATTATTGTAAAAAATTAATATCATCGTACTTGATACATCATAAATAATACTTTCACATGTACAAAATTTATTTCTAATTGTGAGAGAACTTTTTATAGCTTTCCATAGAAATATTTTCTGCCAACTTTTATATTTAGTGAATTTTCATTCAAATGCACTTTTCCAAATCGAGGCTTATGCGTAAACAAACAATTTCGTTGATTAAAAAAGAACTTCAATATTTAACTTTTTGAAAGATATTTGGCTAGATTTTATTTGGATTCGTTTGCTCATGTTGATTCCACACTAGAAAATTCTCTTTTCCCTTGGAGCAGCACTTCGTATCAATTTATTAATGAATAAGGTATGAAGGAGCAACAGAAAATGAACCACAAGTTTTTAACCAACGAAGGATTGCCCGTACGGCCGTTAAAGGGAATAATTTTTCACACTTTCCGACTTATCCCGAAGTGGATCCCCACGGTGGCGGCGGCGGATTCTGAGAACTCGAGCAAAAGCAGCAAAAACAGCGCAGCCCGAAGCCACGGAGCGCTAAAGTCGACGGGGCGAATGGAAAAAGGAGAACAAAAGGCTCACGGCTGGGTAATCCTTTCTTAAGAAGGAACGAAGGTTCGTCGCAGGGCGTTTGTTTTCCGTCGATCGCTATCGGATCGAAGAAGTGGAAGCGGTATTTGTCGCCAGCGCGGCGCCGCCCACCGGGAGAGAAACTTTCCCTTTTCCCTTGGAATCCTCCTGGACTATCGTCGGGTTTCCCTTCGACGGTTCCCAAGGTACATGGAAAAGGGCCACGCGCGAAACGCCGCCGGAACTTTGTACCTCCCGTCCTGTACCGTGTATCGAAATCGCATAAAACATCCTGGCCGCAACGAATCCAAGCCGAGACAGAAAAACCCGACGAACTCGATACTCCCAACCGCTACGAGAGAAGCGGAAGACGTTCACCCCGAAGACGTAAGCTCGATCTAAAGATGTCATTTTGCTCGGAGGTTATTCTTTTTTAAATCAACGAGCCTTTGTTATCCTGGATTTTTATCTTGTAACGATTCTGCTAGCTTTCTGTTGCGATCTTGAAACGAGATATTTATGTTGGGCGTCTTGTTACAGTATAATGTTGCCCTCGGAAAATGTATTTTGTTGAAACAATGCTGGTGGATTATGTGCAGCTTATATAAGCTGGATTATTCAATTGTCTCATCATTTACTTGTTAACTGTTTGTTATACAAAGCAATGTCTCAGACGAAGGTTTTTAAATATTGTAATTAGTTATTCATTAAAAAATCTAGAAGTTTATTTTTAATTAATTAATTCTTTAATTAATTTCTTCAAGTGTTTTGCAGTGTTTAAATTCATAAGGATCTCTAATTTATGTATGATCGTTAATAAATGTGACTGCTATTTCTTTATTCACAATTTTTATTCTAAAAATTTCTTACGTAGTTTAAAAGAAATGAAACGAAATTTTTCTAGAATGCAAAATAAACCAACATTATTTCAGTAAAATATTTTTAATGACAGCATACAATTTTTCAGACTACAATTTCGGAAGGGCTTAAATTCCGAAAATATTGCTGTACACGTGTAATACACGAAACATATTTATAATCACGGTTTGCCCGAAATTTAAATTAAATTTTAATTAACCACAGAATGCTGAAACGCGAATACATGCGAACCGTAATTTTCACATTTGTTAGTGAAACAAAGTCGGAAACAAAGGCAATAAACATTCTCAATTTTGGTTCGTGAATTTCTCCGCATTCTTGGTTTTTATTAAATATCTCGCGGAAACTTTGGTGGCCGTGAATACTGTGATATAATCGGGGGCGAAATTTCAATTTCGAGCCGTTCTAAGGGTGAGGATTCTTAAAACGCGTTACGCTTGAAGGTGCTCTTATTTTGTTGCGAATAACGCTTTAATGCGCTCGAAAGTCTGCTTTTCGCAGGTCCGGGCACATTCTCCGACATTTATCCTTTTAAAACGGGTTGAAGCCCTTTCATGTGACCATTTTTATTTTACAACGCCGGACACTTTGACAAGGAGTGCACTGTATTCTAGGAAATTCTAGGTTGACACGCGGAGAATAGAATATATTGAGAAGGAATTGCTGCTTAGAAAAACATAGAGCAAAACAATATTGTTTTGTGTATTTGACAATTAAATTATGCAACACTGAACTTTTATAAAGTGGTCGGAAATTACCTCGAAAGAATTCGGTAGAATGTAATTTTTTCGTGAACTATGGAATTTATACTCAAATAAGGAACATTTTTGAAGATTTATTCCCCAGATGAACAAGTTGAATTGAGTTCTCACTAAAATTTCCATCGAAACCAAGATCCATCATTATTTGTCTTTCTTATCTTCCCTCGTGCATTATTAACAACGTTTGTACAGCCTCGCTCTCATTAATGGAAGCACGCTTGCGTTAAAAGTGATCGGGAAAGTTTGTGTAAGCAAATGTTCCGCTTTCTTAAGAAGTTCAAGCTGCTCGTGTCAATGTTTATCGTGAAAGCTGTGATTACATTAAATCGCGAATCACTTGTACTGAACGTAATTTACAGCAGTTGTACTATGTGTGTACGTGCCCAAATATTATATTTTTAATAAATATAATTTATTAAATTTATTATTAAATTATTAAATTTATTAAATATTATATTTTTAATAAATATAATATTTCTAATAAACTGTAAGTACCTTCGCGAAAAGGTTTATTGCAAATTTTAACCTTGCTCTTCAAGAAATTGCTTTTTTAATCATATCTGTAGAAAATTCTTTATTTTGTCAACTTTGACATATTTAAGCAAAAAAATATTTAAAAAAGGAGTAATTCAGAAAATGCACAGTAGCTATTAAAAATGATTTCTTTCATTAAAAATTTGTTGGATAAATAATGTTTCGAAATAGACTTTTAAAAATTTTATATAACTGTTTTCAATTTTCTGAATCATAAATGCTTTATAAATCAATACAGGAGTTATTATTACCTTCAGAAAATCTATAACCGTATTCTGCAATATAGAGGAAAGTAAATTCGGTAGATTCTCATATTGTGCCAGAAAATTTCAAATTTAAATCTCACCAGGTTCATAGAACGTGGATGGCGCTCATTAGAATTTCAAGAGAAAAAAGAATTTCGTTCCATTAAAGAAAGGTAAAGGTATCGTTCCACTAACAAGATTCGAAGGGCTTTCCACAAGTTTCCTTCACATAACGCTCACAATGAACAGTCTCCAAGTTCGCATTAAAACGTTGCATTCAGCTACCTAGATTAATCTAAATGTATAACAACACAAATCAATATAACATACTCAATAGACAGTGTAGAATCTTTAATTAAATTAACGTTGCTTTTACTTAACGTTGTTAAAGGGCTAAAATCAATGGTTAGAGTAGTTCCTTCGATATTTTTTATATTAGTTTTATAGAATATTAACTTCTGAATGTACTCGAACAAAAAATTATTTGTCCAGATTTATATATTATAAATTGTATGTGACACGATGGGATTGGAAATGATCTTCATGCAAAATAAAAATTTTTGCAAGAAATCAACTGCAAGAAATATTATAGAAATCAAATAGAAAGTACCTTTGTTCTTTAATAATTATAGTAGATTAAAAATTGAATTCTTTTAATTTTCGTATTATTTTTAATTACACGTAATCAATGTTAATATAAATCCATAAGTCCAGTTATTACAATTGCAACAATTACAATTAATTCGATTTTGGAGAATTTGTATGGTTACTAGTTATAATAGCTTCAAAGGTATAAATATTTAACGGGTATGGTTCTAAATTTCTACTCGTACAGAAAAAATGTGCTCCTATTTTTAGCTGCTTCAGAAACCTGCAAAATCTAATTAAGATCCAAAGAGATAGTGGAATATCGTTCCGTGTGAAAGCATACAAAGTTGCTTCACATAAAACCGGTGTGCACAAAATTAAAAATCTTATATACAAGTATACTTTAGTAGTACTTTATTAAACAATTAAAACATAACCAAAAGATTTTACTCATGAAAAGGGCAAGGAAAAAATAGCATCAAACAGACCAATAAAATGAATGAATTTCAAAAATGAAGGAAATGGAAACAATAAAACAAGTTCCAATCTTAGAAACTATTCCAAACTAACAACAAGTTCTACTGCCAAATATTCTTGCATTAAAGAAATTAAATGTAAGATTTTCTTACAGAGTAATACAATTCTCGAGTTAACAAGAATAGTCAAGCTTACATTCTTTATTCGTTGGGAGACAATTGTTATTTTAACATGCAACCACTTGTATTTTATTTTCAAATCGAGGACAAGCAGAAAATTTTATACTGGGTGATCGGTTGTTTAAGGTGTGCGGGACACCCCGTATATTTCTGAAATGTCTTGTGTTTCCAAGTCTAGAAGTTCGTTTGGAGAACCATGCCATCGGAATCTTAATCGACATCGATGCAGTATACGACTCTTCTGTGTTAGCGTTTGGAGTGTACCCTCATCATCGCGCACCCCTCCAACCGCGGCTTTATTTCACGGTACAGTGCATCCGCGCAACTTTTTCACGGAGAGTGCATTAATGGCTCCGGATGCAGATTACACGAGCCACGTAAAGCGCTCGTCCAAGCGTCGTTCGGAAGTGTTTATCGCCAGATTAGCAATTCTATTGTCGGCATCCTTCTCCACTCCGCAAAGAAAGCGCCGGAGCGACTTAATGGAAAATCCTGTCCTTCGACCCGGTGAAGAAAAACTCCCTTCAACCTCGATCCAGCATTCGATTCGAGAATCTATCCGACATTGCTCCCTTTTCTAGTCCTCGTTTTATATTATTTCCCTCTGGAATTCCCGAGCAGATTTTTATTGAAAGTTCGTCCTATTGCATGGTAATTATGCTCTGTTTCCCGAAAGAGATTCGAAATGCACCGATAATGGCTGCCCATTCGACTCTTGTAACACCGTGTCTTATGAATTAGAATAATCAGAAGCATCTTATAGGGGAGAGTTGCCAAAATCGTACTACCTAAGGGATTTTTGATATATCTAATAAACAACACTCATTTTTACTAAAATTGTTGATTATACTTTTTTTTTATGCAATTATACTTTGAGCTTTGTAGAAACTTTAGTAAATAAACTTCTATTCTAAATAAACATTCTACGTATAAAATAAAATTAAAAGACATAGGTGTCCCAAATTGTACTGCTATATTTCCAAAATCGTACTTACCTTATTTGGTAATCAATTTTGTTTTGAAAGTATAATTTTTAATAATTTATTTTTTTTATTATATTGAAACACAAAAGTATAAAAACAAATAAACATAATGATTTTTATAAAAACTATGAAACATACCAAATTGAAAAAATAAACTCTTAGAGTTAAGGATGCGTAAATAAAGATGCTTTTCATGATTTTGTGACTGCCACGGCTAGGTTTATTCAAATTTGTATGGACCAATTTTTCTTCCTTATTTTCGAATCTATTTCTTTGATATCAACAATTAATTTATTAACTTAGTAATTGCTTTGACAAAGAAAATTAGATTTTTCCAGGATAAGTATTTCTTATGTTCAAGCCAAACATATTTTCCAAATATTTAATTTGGAATATTTCACAAATAATATAGACACATATGTAAATTAATAAATTCATCTAAAATGATATTCTCAAAACACAACCTGTCTAGCACTATTTAATTATTACTTGAACTAGAATATTAATGCCAACAAAATTCCAAAGCAATTAAAAAAGGAAGAAAAATTCAGCTTAACTAAAAAATACCCATGTCTTATTTCATTGAAGCATTTAGATCTAAAACTAACTCGGTGATCACTAGACAGCGGATCTTTATGCATTTATGAAGAAATTGGTTGGGCGAAGTATAAAACAGTCCAAGATTTAAAAAATTTGAGAATATTGTCGTTTTTCAAGTAAAAAAGTCATTAAGGGATGAAATCAATTTTTATTTTATTCCTGCTTCCCACAATTAACGTGGAACATTTTTATTTTGCATAGAGATCCGCAGTCTAGTGATCACTTTATTGAATTTTCATTATAGATATATCAGAAAATCATGAGAAAATTTTTTTACTGAACTGCAACGCGATATGGCGATTCTAAAATGGTTTAAAAGTTTGATTCGGTTTCTGTATTTCGGATGTTAATTCGAATTTATGTTCGGACCAAAAAGGTCTGAACGATAGTACCCGTTGGATTGTCCGGAGAAGAATATCGTGCGATCGACGAACCGCAGAACCGTTTCCCGTGCCTTCGATTCACTTCTGAGTGCAAGAAGGAGAGTGCTGGTGCCAGGATAAAGGGAAATTAATCCTGAAGATCTTGTATTCGCCGTGGAAACTCAGTGGCAAGGCCGAGCGTTACGCTCGATTTAATCTCGTGACCAAAGCTGTATCAATTATGCTCCGTCTTCTTGCTTCCCCTATTTCTTTCCGCCGCCGACATCCTCGTCCCTGGTCAGAGAACTCTGCGGGAAGCGCAGGATTACGCGATTTAAAAATGCAAACGCCTTCGCAGCTCCCGCTAAGATTGAGCCATTGATCTTCGTGATTTCTCCACGACTTCCGAAATCCGCGCGCGTAACGCATAACGCGCAGCCTGTCTACAGGGTGCACCAAATAAAACCGACCGAACTCTTTGTTTCGAAACTACAGCAGTTTCCAATTTTTTCCTATATGTTTTTACTTGTACTAATTTACAAAGATTACTTGAAAACACTAACATTTTAGAAAATTTAATCAAACTCGGAATTACTCGGAATATATTCCAAGGATTTATTTTGTTTAAGGAATACCTTGCCTCAGTATTTGGTTAAATTTTCACTGATTTGTATAATAAATATACCAAACGATTATACTTCTTTTTAATCAGAAAAATGTCACAAATATATTCGCAAAGTTTCATAAAAATACAGTTAAGAACAAGAAAAAAAGCTTAAAATAATTTTTCGCGAATATCGTGAGCATCTGTTTCACATAAATCGAGACGTTACTGTACTTATCTAGGTGATTATACAGGGTATCCCAGAAATGATGCACTTCCTTGAAAGGCGTGATCCTTGAGGTCATTTGAAGGACGGATTCTGATTGGTGAAAATAAATAAATAAGTAACTTCTTAACAAAACCGCGAAGAACATTTTTGGAAAAGGAAAAGTTATTTCAAACGACCTGAAGGATCATCCCTTTTAAGGAAATACATTTTTTAGTCAACCTTATGTACAGTGATTAGTAAAATTCGTAATTTCAAATATAACAAGGCGTATACATGAATATCATAGTTAGACTGCGGATCTTTATGCAAAACAAAATATATTTGCATTGATTGCAGGACACAGGAGCCAAATAAAAATTATATTCTTATTTTTTTATCCTATCAAGTTGAAACTAATACATTGATGTCCTTAAATATTTTTAATATGTCCACTGCTTTAAATTGTAAGTACCCATTTTTGTCATAAATGCATAAAATCCGCAGTCTAATCATAGTGAATTGTCAAGCATCTCGAATAGCAACACAATGAGATTTTCAGAATTTAAGACTAAAGTGTTGACAACCTTTACGGATCTTCTGTAGAAACTCGTGTTCGTTCTACATTAAATCGGGGCGACCACAAAACTTGGGTACCACGTTCTTGCCAAGATCTTTGCTGACGGCCAGTAGCAATGCGCTTTATTACTACCAAACAAGTCAGACCGTGCAGTATGTTACTAGTAGACGGATCTGATATATTACTAGGCAGGTCTGCCAACCGACTAGCCAATATCCATACCCAGGTCCCATCGGCGCCCAACTCGTTGCCCCATTTCGTCTCTTGAACCATTCGGTTTTCGTTCCGGACCAAAACTATTAATTTTGGTTTCCCTGAACTTCGCTCAACGGGTGATTTAATTTGCGACCCGGCCCTACTGCTCGATTAATTGCATCGCAGTCATCATTAGTTCTCTCTTGCTGATGATTCGGTAGATATGTCTAATCAACTGCAGAACCTTGCTCGAATCAAATGCCAAATATTTGAGCAGAAATAATTAATCCTGGCAATTTAACCAAATTTATGTTTCCTGCTATTAATTTGATTGAATGTTTTACCATGTTTGAAGGTGGTAAGATTTTAATAATGAACAACTTCATTGAAGTAAAATCATCTCGAATGGCGGGACTATTTATGACTACTAACAATAAGATGTTGATATTGTTTATTTCCCAAGAAAATAAAAAATGAAATGGATGTAAAGAAATTTCAATGGATCTAGCCGAGGCTGTTGTGAAATGTCAAAAGTTCACCTTGCAAGGGTTAATACAATATATCACTGTGTAAAGTAATTAATAGAAATTAAAAATCTCCATATCTCTTCTTTAATCTTGTATGTTTTAAGTAAAATCACTCTTATTATGTACTGCTATTTTTATTATTTGTATTTCAAGACTGGATATGCATGATAAGTCAATAAGAGGTAATATAATTACTCGTTGAAATAACTCGTAAAATTCCACCAAATAGCGTTAATTTCAATTTAAATTGGAATAAATCCAGGTATACGTGGATCAGAGAAGCGTTCGAATAAAAATTCAGAGCAGAGCGTGCTAAATCCTTTGGCTTCCAATTACTTCGCAAGAAACTGTCAAAAGGCTGATCTATAAATTACGAAGCACACAGGACAAAATATAACGCGGACATTCTTCCCTGGCACGTAAAATCCGGAACCGGGTAGCAACGAACGGCTGACACTCAATTACTCGAACGGTGAATGCAGTGTCGAACCCGGAAGCCGAGTTCCGTTGAATACGAACTCCCCCCTGGGCTCCTTAATTGGAGGTCTTAAGGAGTTTTATTGAGAAACCGTCCTTTCATCCATTTATAATCTCAATTATTCCGCGATACGAAATTCTGGAGTGTGCGGTATCTTAATTACCGGCAAGTGGACGGCGCGTAATTTAAACGTTTCAAAATTAACCGTCCCTTCTCTCTCGAGTTTGTCGTCTTTTTTCCGTTCTGTGCTCGGGGTCTCAGCGCAATTCCGCGCGGGACCGCAACAGAATACTTACTATTCAGCCCCAAAGACACGCCACGAGCGTTTCCGGGCGACAGTTTTCTGTCAGGGGCCGTGAATTTAAGGGCTACCCGCCGTTGAATCGACGGAAGAATGATGCGCGGAAATTCCGTGCATCGAAAACAGAACCACCAATTGCAGTAAACGCGCCGAAAAACGTTCGTAAATCCAGGACATTTTCCCTAACTCCACGTTGCGGAGTAATGGAAAGGGTTTCCGATTCAACGACGTATGACTCAAGGTCATTCAAGGTCAAACTTGCAGGGAAATGGACAAAACGTGTGACCGTTTTATTTGTACTTTACTTCATGCCATCGAACTTTCACACCAAAACGAGGACTATCACATCAAAAATTTCACTACAAGTTTGACCTTGAATGACCTCGAGTCATAGGTCGTTGAATTCGTCTTGAAACGCACTATCTGAAACATTTTTGCGTATAATCAATATTTTCGGAGATTTTCGACTGTAACGCTTCATAATTTCCACCCTGTATACAAAGTACGCCGTATTTTATAGAGTTTGTTATAGTCACCCTAACAGTATTTTTTGCAAATTTCTAAAAAGCGAAGGCCGAGCGACATTGTTTACAAAGGGAGAAGTTGTTCAGAATATCGAGCTATAAATAATTATCCATACCAAATCTGGACTTCATAATACAGTATAATGAATAAATTAATATTTTGTATAAGAGACAGAATATAATTTAATTTATAATTCAAAACGCATTATGAATGTTTTTAAAATTGATATTTTCACTGTTTACAGAAGTATGGAAGGAAATAAAACTCTATTCTTATTGACTGATATCCCATTGACATACCATCAATAAAATAAATATGATGGAAAAACGTTGTTACGATGTGTGAGCATTTTAATTTGTTTTTGCTGCGTGATTTTACATGCATACATAACCGGAAACGCCACTGCATCAAAGTAATCAAATTTTGTAATGAAGCAAATACATTGAGTGATAGCATTCTTGTTAAAAGCATCATTAATTTTGAGATGTCCACCATTGTTTGTATGCATTTATAGAATATGTGTATCAATATTCCACGTGAAATACGAATTTTAATTCAACAGTCAATTAAAACCGGTTAATTACAGTTGAAAGGGCTTGTTAAGTGCATGTATACATAATTTTCAATCCCTTTCAATGGTAACCACAATGTTATTCCTATAATATATAATATATAATATTATATGTATATATAGGTATATGTATATATACCAAGCTTCCAGTTTGAACTCTATAGACAGTTTGATGAAAGAAAACTATAACTGTTTATTGTAAAATGAGTACGTTATAGAATGTAATTCCGCATTGATGCGTTTGAAATGAATAGCTTCTGTTCACGTTACAATAAATTGTTTATTAAAATATGCCATTCTATTAAATTATACCATAGTATTATATCTTTAGTGAAATTTCAAATATACCAATATACAAATATATAGTGAATTTTCATAAGACAATATAATATTTTTTATTATTCTGACCTTATTCTAATATAATCTCATTTGTAAGGCTTTCCGTCGATTTTTTCCATCACAGACGAACAGAAGTACTTTCTTTTTGTATGGTGATTGAATCAGTTTATTAATTAATAAGTAACTGTCCAGATTTAGAAAATTGATTATGAAATAAATGTCTTCAAAGATAACTTTTTCTTCTCCTAACCTTAATAAGAGACTGCACATTTTTACACAAATTGAAAATTTTAAAGACTGATAAGTAAACACGTAAATAATACAGAAGCTTATATCAGATAAATTACATATAAATATATATGAATATACAAGTTTATCTCAAAAAGTTAATTGAGGTAATAGTTATCTGTTAAGTTCAAATAAGCTCACTTCAAATTGGTATGTGGTTTAGTATTGGTAGTGTGTTTATGTTTTCTTTATCAGTAACAAAATAAATTTTTTCTGATTACCTGATAGTATTTTTTAATATATTGATAAGATAATTAGAAACTAATATATTTAAATATTTAGTGATTACTTGTCGTGCCGAATAAACTAAACGAAAAATTACTAATAAAAAGTGTAAGAAACAGAAGAAAAATAGAAAATAAAGTGCTTTCGGAAGAGACCTAAAGATTATATCAACATCAATTTGCATAATCGAACGATTGAACGACGCGGTTCGGTAAGAAAAGTGTTTATCACGGTATTTCATTTAGGTAATGAAGTTTCGGCGGGATATTGCAATCGATATCGGTTTGCCGGGGCAACAGGGTCTCGTGTAATGCATAATCCGCGGTTTAGTCAATAATTAATAACGGTATCTTAATTCGCCAGGTATTCAATCGAGTATACTCGACGGAGACATGGAACGAACGGAATGCTGGAACTCCATAATCCATTTCTCAGCCACCCTAACCATGCAATTGTAAACAAATTCCGTTTACATGAAACTGCTAGTTACTTAGCGAATGCGCATTGCACACCGTACTGCATTAACCTCGTTCAGTAATCGAATTCATTCGGATCGAATAATCCATAATCTTCTCAAAAACGGACGATGTAACAATAAACAAGCTGCCGATATTCCAAAATGAATTTTCTGAAAACTCTATGATCCTCGACGAACGCAACACGTAAATTGTTCAAAAATGTGCAACATGAATTTTCGTCAAGTTACGCACAGATTAAAATTAAAATCCTTTTTCAGTCTTACTGAATGCTCCCGTGATTTCGGCGAAATCTCTTTCGGTTCGTTTATCTTCATAGAAACTGCGTCGCGATTCAAATTTTACAAGTCTAGAAACTCCGTCATCGGCAACGAGACATGACGATGTTCTCTGCGTTTTATTTAGAGCATCGCACGCGGATGAATTACGGTCGCAGCGAGTCCTTGAAATGCGTTTTAATTGGAAGCTGTAGTTATGAACGTTTCATTTAAGACATGAAATATTCCGTAGAAAAATTGCGTGTCATACACCCCGCGACAAAATTATATTGTACATATAAAGAAATTGATTAAAGAACTTCAATAATAAGTGAGAATGCGATCTTGTAGCTGCGACAAAACAATAAGACATGTGACAGTTTTCAAAAAGAGTCAAATCATATATTTGATTTTATCTTATATTGCAGAGCCACTTTTGTTTTGTACGACTGACAATCTCCTGTAGATAACTATGAAATATAAGTCAACACGCTATAAACACGATTCTCTCAGCCACAAAGTACAGTAAAGTTGCGATATTTGCTTCATCGGAGGAATATCGTGTAGGGACATTATTTGTTTATGAGTGCGTCTACCGCGCCGAGAATACAAACGAAGCCGAATGTAGAAAAGGACAGCATGCAAGGACAGCACTACTAATCCAATTACAAAACTTCTGTATTTTTCATTATTTTTTTATGGTACTTTCACCAACTTATTTTTGGCAGTTTTCTGATTAAAATGACACCAAACACGATATAATTTCAATTGTAATTAGTGGTTTAATAGACGATGAAAGTTTTTTATTAGCATTACATTGTGAGAACACGCGAGCCTTTGAACTGTGCCGGCGACGGCGACTGTCCGCGTTTCGTTCTTTCCCATACCCTGTCCTTCCTTGCGCCCGAAACTTTCATCGTCGATTAAACCACTAAATCATTTTAATCAGAAAAATTCCAGAAATAAGTTGGTGAAAGTCCCATAAAAAAATAATGAAAAATAAAGAAGTTTTGTAATTGGATTAGTAGTTCACACCGATATACCCGAGCCTAGATCAATCATCGCTGCCCTGCGGCGTTGGCCGGCAGTGGAGTGGGTAGGCACTAGACAAATTCTGGATAGATGGTCGCGGAGAAATATCGCGACTTTACTGTATCATACACACGCGGCGAACCTAATAGTCTGGCGACCAATGTCCCTTTACATTTCGTTTGTTCGAGGCACACGTACGATTATGTTCTGTCTCATCGACACCGTTAGGTGGACTGTAGTAGTAGGCTTTTGTCTATACGTATAATTCCACACAATCGAATTTTGAAAAAACTTTAACAGTTTATATTTTGGTAACTATTTGTTTGCATATGGTTCGTTTCAAACATTTTCTGTTCTCGATGAGTAGTGGGTGTTGGAATAAAAAGCAACTTCAACAACAATTTTCCTTGTTATAAACAATTTTGCGGCAAGTTTCTTTTACAAATGTCCACCGATCCCGAGGCGTAGATTTACCCCTACGACGGATGATCATTACTTTTGTACACTCTGTACTATTTCGATCAAAAATAGTTCCCTAAAATTTGATACCGCGTAACTTCGTTATTATCATCATTATGACAAATTCATGAGCGGCGATTCCCCCGATGGCGACTGGCATTTTATGCACCGAAAACCGCGGTGGATTTTAAAACACGGTAATTGAGATTGCATTAGATCCGGATTCCCAGTTTTTGCGTGATGTCCGAGCGTCGCCGAATGAAAAGGAATTTCCATCGGTAAAAATGAAGAATCGCATGAAAAATTCCGCTCTGATCAATTCTCCTCTCACTCTCTATTCTCGATAATACAAAAATGAGGTTTTTCAGTAGTCAAAAACGCTAGATAAAAGACCGATCTAGAGCGCTATCGTCCTCAAAAGTCCAATTTTTTCGTTTGCGAGGCGTAATTTGCATTATTCGGGAGCATACAACTGCGCATGTAGCTATTAGGTGTACAAATAAGTTCGGTGCCTTTTGAGCATACTTTTGATCATTATTTATAAAAAAAAAGGAATACACGTTATGTTTCGAAGTAATCACCATTACTTTCTATACACTTCTCCCACCTTTCGGGTAGTTGGCGAATCCCGTTTCTATAAAAAGATGGTAGTATTGATTGAATAAACTCATCAATGCTTGTGCTTCTTCAACAGATTTGAACTCAGAATCAACCAAGTGGTGTTGCAGCGACCGAAAAAGGTGATAATTCGAGGGGGCCATATCGGGGGAATATTCCGCATGTGGGAGAATCTCCCAGTCCAAAGAAGAAATGACTTTCAGTGTTGTCTTCGCCGCATGTGGTCGTGCGTTGTCATGCAACAGAATCACTTGCCTAGTTCCACTGACGGCAAAAGGCCTTTTTTACTCAATTGCGTTGCTTAAATGAATCATTTGTTGTTGATACCGTTCAGCAGTAATAATTTCCCCAGGTTTCAACAAATCATAATAAATGTCCTTCATCCTGCACTTTTTTCGGCATTCCATTGCGTTCTCCATCATTGAGATCAAAATTTCCACTACGAAACCTTTGGAACCACTTCGTACATGTTTTATAAGTTACAGAATTTTCACCTAACGCTGAACAAATCATTTTCGTAGCTTCAGCAGTATTTTTTTTAATTCAAATGCAAAAAGCATACAGTGTCGAATGTGCTGTTTCTTAAACGCCATGGTGCAAAGTATTGTTTCTTGAGGTTATGTACCAATTAGCGAAAATTTATGTAGTGCGCTTAGTATGGTAAGATTGATGCTTTAAAACCCCAAAGCGGCGGGAGAAAATTTTAATTTGAAATACAATCACAGTTGAATATATATAAAGGCACCGAATTTATTTGTAGACCTAATATTTTTTTAGCTACATGCTGCCGAATAATGCAAATTACGCCTCGTGAACAAAAGAATAGGACTTTTAAGGGCGATGGCGCTCTAGATCGATTTCATCTAGCGTTTTTGATTACTGAAAACCCCCAATTTGGTATTATCGAGAAATGCGAACGCGAATCCCACACCCTTGCAATCCTGGAAAATGGAGTCTACTCCCTTAAATGGCGGAATGAATTTACAAAACGTTGTCGCGGGCACGTGGCCACTTCTTTCCCTGCCATGGGTTCCCATCCTTCGATGAGGCCACCATGATGTTTAATGACACACTGGCAGACGACAGTTAAAAGCTTCAAGCTTTACATACCTCAACTTCGCCGGGAAAATGGAACTTTCGGAACGTTTATGGCATTTGGGACAGCTGGACGACAAACTGTCCACCATTAATAATAGCCGCGGGCCTTCATGGAGGCCATTAGTGACTGTTGAAAGGGGACATCAAATAATTTACGCGTTTGGCCCGGTGAAACTGCCCCTGTTGATCCCTGACAGGTCAACCTTCCGACCTTTTTATGGCAGGTTTAAAAAAGAACTGTGAAAAACGGGCCTCGGAAAAGAAACGTGAAATAAGTTACTGGCCGTAAAATGGCAGAAGTCGCGCATTCTCCCGTGAAAAATTGCGAGAGAGCCGGACGCGGAATAAAAGAAAAATCTAGATCGGCAGAGTAATTATTTGACCATGCCGGGCCATGATTGAATACTCTTCTTTAATTCGCATCCTTGCTGTCACAGTTCATCGTAAATTTATTACATTATTCATCGCAGATTGAAAATGAAATTTTGGCACGCGAGATTTTACCTGTTTTTAGTACTAAATTAATTGGCTTTTATTAAAGTTCTCGTGTTTAAAATTAAGTAAAAGCTTCAGTATGCTGTGTTCAGTACGGTTATATTTACGAGTAATTAAAACTGTAATTTAATCAGTACTGGCATTTTACTCAATTACTACACTATGTTGGGTTGACCGGCAAGCCTTATTGCATGCTTCAAAAGCTGAAAATGAGCAAAAAAATATAAGTATTGTCTTCATTCGTTGATATACTATAAGGGGAAAAAATGACTGTGTGGACAATTCATGTTCATTATTTCAAATCAATTTTATCAAAAAATATTCGTTTAGAATGTGCTGTACTTTTAGTCGAAGTTTATTATTATTAATATTTCCTTATATCGATCGTAGATTTGTTAATAAAAAATGTATTAATGCTATCGGCGCAATGATTCGATCAATTGTTATTTAAAAGCAATTTTGCAAATTATCACATTAACTTCAACATTTCTTGAAAATGATCTAAATTAAGATCGAGACGTTGAAGTTAATGTGATAATTTGAAAAATTGCTTTTAAATAACAATTGATCGAACCATTGCGCCGATAGCATTAATACATTTTTTTTTATCATTATTATCTTGTAAAAAAATAATTGACTTCTCATACAACCAAAATAAGAGGCCAATAAGAGTTAATTAATCTTATACTTTCGTAAGCTCGACGATGAAATCGGACAAATGTGAATTATTACCAAAGAGGGAGCTGAAGTGCAATATTTTACGAGCTCCGTGAAAGAGTGAACGTTTCCAGGCACTAAATAATTAAGCTTTTATCTAAGTCATATCCAAAATAAACATACCTTCGAAAGGAAGGCAGCTTCAAAGTTTCAGTCGCGTTCTCTCTCGACGGTTCCAGTTAATGGATTAATTTTTTAATAATTCCCCGGCCGAAACCGAGTGATACAAACGAGCGACTGTAAATATTAACTTCGTGCGAAAGTTTCGGTAACTTTCCGCGAGGGTTTCCGTCGTGAAAGATGTGCAAAACTTTTGTCACTCGACGTTAACGTTACAGTTCCGCTGGCATGCCAAGAGAAAAAGTTATTTCAATTCTACAGCTCTACCCGAAAGTTAGTGTTCAACCGCTGCGTAGGCAGGAACTGTTCGACGTCTCTAGTATATTGGACGTGATTGTCACTCTGCGTACTTTCCTCGCAGACAGAAGAACTGGGAATTTCATATAAAATTTTTCCGATATATTTGCTATAGTTGCTTTGGGTCACAGTGTTCTCCGAACTTTGCAGTACTTTTTCGTTACGATGATTTTCTTCATCGTTATAATTTCCTTCGGATTTGATTAGAATTTTCTTTGTACTGAATTCCATGATGATTTTCCTTGAATTGTTGTTATTTCAAAAACTTTATTTTCTTTTCACTCTACAGGTCTTTTTTTGGACTGCACTTGTAGAGACTCTGTAATAACCTTTTTGAAGTATAATTTGCTTAGTCTTTCTAATAATTTTACTTTGACTACAATTTCTTTGATTTAAAACTAACATCATGGCACCATCAGCATCAAAGCAACTTTTAATTCCAAACAGGTTCTTTGATATGTTATTCACTAATTTTACATTGTAAATTACTAATGTACACATTGTACTTTTCTTGCAGATGGAAGAATTAAAAATTTCATAGGAAATTTTTCCAATACATACTTCTTGACAATTATAATGAGTTTTTTCCAATTCTATATTTTCTTTGGATTTGACTGGAAGTTTCTTTGTAATTGTTAGGAGGTCGTGATCATTTTCCTTGAATTGCTATTATCTCAATCCCTACGTAAAATGATAATTTGCCTTAGATTGCAATTACATAGACTTCATGAAAATTTGACTGTATAATAGCTTTCCTTGGATTTCATTAGAATTTTCCTTAGATCCTGCAATATAATTTTGACTCCTATTGCCTAGATCTCAAAGCAATTTCTAGTTCCTAGACGGTAATTGCTTGCAATTCATGATAATTCTCTTTCAACTGTAATTGCTTGAACCATGACTATATTCCTTGGATGTAAATCCTTTGGACTTCGTGATAATTATCCTTAGACTCCATAATAATCTTCCTCTGGCTGCAGTTGCTTGGATTTCAAAGCAATCTTCCTCTGGTTGCAGTTGCTTGGATTTCAATACAATCTTCCTCTGATTGCAGTTTCTTGGGTTTCAAAGCAATTTTCTCTGGGCTGCAACTTTTTTTTATTTCGTGATCATTCTCTTTCAACTATAATTCCGGAGCATTTTCCTTGAAGGAATATTGTAATCCGGAAAAATGAACACTATTTCCGTACATTCTTAATGCACTAGGATTTCGTTGGATCAGAGGCAGACTCGAGAGACCATTCCTGGCAGCACTAAGTAAGATCCAGTGGAATGTTTCAATTGTCTGCGTTGCTGCCGCTCCACGTCTGATCCTTATAATCTATTACTACTGTCGCCGTGATCCTGTTGGTGCTCGCCGCTGTCTGTGCAAGCTGTGACAACAGATTTTATTCGCTTTAGCAGCAAAATCTTTCTTTTCCAAGATATCGGAAATACGAGGCTGATTCAAAAAATCAGTTGTCTTATCCTGGAATCTCTTTTGTATCAAGGATATGTGCTGGTCATTATGAAAGAGTGGTCATAGATTAGTTAGACTTTTATGTCAGCATTAATTAGGATATATTGTGCTATTATAATATATAATCTTGAATTAAATATTTGTTCTTAAAGTACTTATGAAAAATACTTTATTTGTATGTTTAGATATTCTTGGTGCAGTTTAATCTAATAAAATGATCTATAAGACATACAATTATTAGACTTGCTGATCTTTATAAAAATAAAAAATTTCCATTTGAATCCCAAGAAACTCAGGTGAAATAAAAATATAATTTCTTTCTTAATATATTTAATAGATTAAAAGTAATTGGTATAATGGGACCATTAAATTCTTCTGATGTTTTTGCTGCTTTAAATTACAGCTACTCATTCTTATTATAAGTGCATATAATCCGCAGTCTATAATATTGTACAAAATAAACGAAAATATGTTATTTTTATAAAATAATCCGAAGATCGTCAGAGTCTATTCATTACAGATTTCAATTCATAAATAGTATGATATTTATAACTAGACTGCAGATTTTATGCATTTATGACAAAAATGGGTACGTACACTTTAAAACAATTGACATATTAAAAAGTATTAAGGCCACTAGTGTATTAGTTTCACCTGAATAAGATCATTAGAAGAAAAAAGAAATTTCTATTTGGCTCCTGTGTCTTGCAATCGATACAAACATTTTTTATTTTGCATAAAAATCCGCAGTCTATTTATAACTTTACCTTCTGAAAGACAGCAAATTGCAATAAATTAAAAGATAGATCAGCCATGTATACTAGGTCATTCAGAAAGTTCGTATTCAAAATACATTTATTCTCCAGTATATTCTCCCTTAAGCTCAATACATTTTTTCTATCGATTTTCTAATTCATTTACTCCATCTCTGAAATGATTTTCCTCGAGACCTCTAAAATACTCATCTACAGTTGCTATGACTTCTTCATTTGATAAAAAACGCCTGCCACGTAGGAATTTTTTGAAATTTGGGAACAAATGGAAGTCTAGAGATAGAAAACGAGTGAAGTGTCACACGCGGGTCCACAAGATGATCTAGCATGATTGATGCACAGAGTCCAAGCTACAGAATTCACGGGAAACCGAGCAAACATCTCGTCCGTGCATACTAGTCGTTCGAGCCTACCACTGCACGCCCTCTTTCTCTCTCTCGATTTATTTTCCAGGCAAGAAGAACCGTGTTCACCGTCATTCTTCGCCACTCGTCTCGCGAGAGCGGGAGGAGGCAAAGGCGCTTTACAATATGATAAAGCTTCCCGGCGGGCTGGAACAGCATCGTCTCAAATACATATCCGACTCGATACGTGCTCCAAAACAATAATTCCGGCTGGTTTCGCGGCAGCTTGCGCGACCGAGAACGGGGAAGTTAATGAAAACACCGGATCCCCGGTTTTCTTCGCGTCGCTCGTTAATTTCAGCGTAAATCGCGTGACTTGCCGCGCCGCGGATTGCGCCGTGTGTCTTGTTGATCAACGGGCAAAAACTGCGACAATCCACCAGAAAGAGAGTGAGAGAGAGAGAGAGAAAGAGAGGTAGTTAGGAAAAGAGAAATAAAGAGAAAGAGATACTCTCGGGATTCATGTAAACGCGCGGAAAGCAGTTGGCGCTGAATGTCTCGAGACTTTTATCGCGGCAAGCAGAAAATGCTTTAATTTTAGTCGTCCGCATTTTCCGGCGGTGCGTTTCCCGTCATCAACCGCCCGATGTGCCCTGTGTGCTGTACACCGTGCATCATGCACTCTCGGGAAATTCGCGTGTCGAGCGTCAGCCGGCTTTCAAACCGATGCGCGCACTTCGAGAACACTTGTCCGGTGCGCTCTCTCCGCTCCTCGCATCGCCTCGCTGTTTTTCGTAATCCCACGCCATTCGAACCGGGATGGGAACGCGAAGAACGCTCTTTTGTCCCGGGACAAGCTGTTTCACCGCGTCGGTGGTCGATAAAAACTCTGTCGACGTCGTTAATTGAATCGGCCGCGGCGCGAGATCTCCGTCACATTTTGTAGATCCTTCTGCGCCCCGAGCTGCATTCACTTCCCCGGTGACTCAGTGCTCGCAATACGCTGAATAAAACGTTACCGTTCAAGGGAACGTGATGTCTTCACTGCGATATGTTATAAATCATTGTTTCTCTGTTATAAATCATCATTCTCTCTACACACGTAGATTACTCGTGATAGATTACGCGATATTACTCGCTCACGGCCCACTATGGGCTGGAAACCAGTTTTGTTTGTGGCCGAAATTATTTCATTTCAAGGTTCAAGATTAAAGTATAGATCGCTCAATTTTTCTTGATACCAGCTAGGAAATTATGAAGTCAAAAATATATATATATAAATATAAATATATTAACATTTTAAGAAATCGAAGTGATCTCCATGTTTGTGAAAACAATTTCTCGAAATATTGGGTTGGTGAAAAAGTTTCTTCGTATTCTCCCGATAGATGGTGTTACCATGTCATAACTCCGTTAATATTAATCGGATCTGGCATTACTTGAGTGCGTCTGAAAGATGATATATCATAGAGTAATTACAAACAAGAAATTGTGATATTTGTTTATTTAGTTAAAAGTTATTACGTCTTGAAAATAAGTGAAAACAAAGAAGAAATTCGATACATTTTGAAATTTTTATATTGAACTTTATTGTAGGAAAGTGAATACCGGTATATGCAAAACATTAATTCAAACCTGTTACAATATGTTACTATATGTATACTGTTCTATAATGAGTAAGTAAAATAATGTAATTCCACTTTGAATTTCTGAAGTTTATCTTTGGAGTGATGTACCCGCACACATAATCAATTAATTGAAGGGTTTGTTTTAGATTCATCAATTAATATATGTAAAAATGTTTTTCAAAATGTTAAACTACAAAAATTCAATTTAGGCCACGAAAACAGGTTTCCGGACCGGAGAATTTATTTCTCCTTGTGGTGGAAGCTATCCATTTTTTAGAATTTTTCATCAAATAAATCGGATCAATTACTCTGAAATTTGATATGCGTTTTTGCGTTACACTTTTAGCATGTCACTGAAATTTTGCCAGTTAAATTTATATGAAAATACAGTTTGTATTTTCCCGTGGTCTTTTTGCTTCATTGCCGAATGGTCTTTTTGCTTCATTGCCGAATGGTCTTTTTTTCATTTTTGTTCGCGTTTTCTCATTTGTAGAAAATCGTTATGGGACAATGGTTATTGTAGAAAGTCGTAGGACAAATGCTTAATATATTTTTTCTCTATTATAGAAAATAAGTAGCATAAGTGCAGAAAAGTTCATAGCCCCCTTTACAATTTATACACAGTACTTTACGTAGATCTGTATTCATATGTCTTTTTATAAGTGTGTTTTCTTTCGATTAGGAAAAATCGAACGCGCTCCAGGGAATACTAAATTTTGTTTGAAATTCTCTTCAGCATCAGTTTGACACGATAGGATCGGGAAAGGGTGTTAATAACTCTGAAACAACCCTCCGAAATTTCCGAGTGAAATATTTTGAGGAGGTAAGCATTGTCGTCGAGGCGTAATTCTAATTTGCGACGAATGCCGCTCGAACAACAGCAGACAGGTTCGGTTCCCCGTGGCCAAGAATTCGGAAGAAGCGTTACTTGACGCACCACGACACTAACCTAAGTAGCACTCACACGAAATCGGAGCCGAGGCGTTCTCTTGACACGCTCCGGCGACGGGTTTCGTCGTCTGAAATTCCACGCCAAAGTACAAGGAGCTGCGAGGTGAAGTGTATAAGCCGATATTCTCCGGGAGGATGATGCAAGATGTATACGCGTGTATACATCCTGAAGTAGCTGCGGCCCCGTTTACCAGCAAATTACTTTCGTTTCGCTTGCCAGAAAATTCGTCTGCGCCTCCCTTTATAGTCGAGCTTAATCATTTGTATAATTTTCGCGTCACGCTACGGTTGGCTTTACCAATTTCCCTACATACAGCCCCGGTGACTCAAGTCTGTCTCATTCATCCCGCAAACCATAGAATGCACACACCAACTGGATGGAATGTCCCCGCAAAATCGAATTTTGTTCAACCATTTTATAAAAACCAAGATAAATTCACCAGAAGATCATGGTGTGTATGTTTGCTTCCATTAAGTGTATTCAAGTATGACTTTTTGCAACTTTTTGTGCAATTATTTATCTAAGCAGTCAACTTCATTGTCGACTGATAAGATACCATATATGTCGCATATAAAATTTTTATATCATACATCCAATAAAAGACGTAAAAACTTCTAATCATTATTTTTCTTCTGTATTAATTACGTCTTTGATAAGGTCTAATGTGAATTGATACATAGAAATAAAACATACTTTCTATTAAAAACTTGAATTTACAATATTTAAAAAGTTGGCTACTTTCATTTTTAATAAATTGTTCTCTATTTTAAATGGCGCCTATCCGTTTTCGTCATAAATGCATGAAATTCAAGATCTATTCATTATGTATTTAATAGACGGGCCAAGGAGTAGAGGCCAGGTTTTAAAAACAATATTAATAATTTTCGAAAAAGAAAGAATCTTTGTAAATCTAATATAACGTACAGTGACTCTCAAAACTGTTGCAATGATTAGAATTATTGATTAAAAATTAAAAAAATATCGCGTAAACGCTTTTGAAAAATACGAACTTTATTGAAAATTAAAGTAATATTATTAAACTTTGAAAAATACAAAGAATAATAATTTGTCTTGGCCCTTAATAGTAATAATTCTGTTCATGAACTGTGGGAACGGGTTCAAAGTGTATGGAACGATATTCCTGAAGGATTTTTGAACAGTTTGGTGAACAGTGTTCCGAAACGATTAAATGCTATCATAAAAGCCAAAAGCGGCTACATTAAATGCTAAAAATATGATCTATATATTGAGGTGCAAAAGTGTTGAAATGCATTATTAAAATAAGAAAGATTATACATACTATTAAGGACCAAGATAAAATATTATTTTATGTATTTTTCAAAGTTTAATAATATTACTTTAATTTTCAATAAAGTTCGTATTTTTCAAAAGCGTTTATGTGACATTTTTTTAATTTTTAATCAATGGTTCTAATCATTGCAACAGTTTTAAGAGTCACTATATGTATATTTCGTAACTTTAAGTGAACATATGTTATCAACTTCATCCTCGCCCATATTTCTGTAACGTTTTACGGACGTTAATAAATTGAGTTCAACATTTCCGAATAAATATCGTACAAATAATCTAGCAGCTTGGCAATTCGATATTTTTTAATATTCTAATCGTGAAAACCGGTTTATTTCTGAAATCATTGAACCTTCGTAAGGCTGATAGTAACAACTGAATCAGACAAGATCCCATAGACCGGTGGAACTGGGAAGTCCAAGTTGCTAAGTATTGCATTGTGCTTTCAATGGCTTCCGAGAATTTATTCCTGTTTCTCGTGTTGGCTGCTGCTCACGTTGTAAATTCAAATCAGCATCTTTGCATACCTATACGCGAAATACATGCGTAAATTGCGACCCCGCGAGTCAAATGTTTCGGAATTCGCATTTATCACTTAGGAAGTATGCGACGCCCGTGAATGCAGCGGGGCCAAATGTAACTATTCTAAGTATGAACATTTGTCAGACTGTCTTCTTTCGCGACGCGATTACAAACGTTCCCTTCATGCACCAGAACCATTGTCATTAACAGAAGCAACATAGGGAACGCTTTCGCCTGCGCCCACGTGCTGCGACTTCAATTCACAAAGTTGCAGCAAATTTATTTTCTGCTGTAAGAGATTATAGCATTGATTTCTCTTTCTGTACATAAGTTTTAATTTTACGTGACGAGTGACTCAAAAAGTAATTGACCGATCAATTCCGAACAAATCTCATCTAATTCGTTATAAGTTTATCCTAGCACCATATTGATAATATCAATATTGTTTTTGTTTATAACATTCTTTTTATTAAAAAAGCTAATTTCTTTTCTAATCTTTAGAATTTGTTCAATTTCTCATGAATGTTCTTTAGAAGCAAATATTTGATAGAGTACTGTAGAAATATATGAAATGCAGTATAATAAATAGACAGCGGTTTTTATGCATTTATGATGAAAATGGGTAGGTGTAATTTAAAACAGTAAAAACATTAGAAGAATATAAAAATACTGTAATGTTATTTTCAATCTATTAAATGTGTTAAGGCAGAAAATAAATTTCTATTTCGCTCCAGTTTGGGACATACAAATAATATCAAGAATATTTAAAATGAAAATTTAAACTTCAATGATATCATTTGAATTTGTTACATAGAAGTTGCAAAATATTGTACTTATAATTTTCGAAATTACTATGAAGATACTGTGATTTCAGTATCCAACAGTAAAAATATAAATTCTCAAGATTCTACTGAGGAATGAATCGTTCATAAAATTATACTTTATTTCTAATCTGACAAAGTTTTGTACGACTTTCGAACGATCACATTGAAAGTTCTGGTGAATGTGACGGCTTGACAGCACGCTATTCTTTGACAATACGGCACACTTATCAGTGAACTGTTAAGCTCGAAATTCTGCAAATATTTAGTCGGAGCACAATAATGCTCACATTATTACACTGTTGCAACACGTTCGTTGAATGCATCTGAGGAAGCATGCCTCGGAAGCAGAAGATATCTTTTATCGAGCGGAAGAAGTCAGAAGGCTTAGGAGTAGCGTGTTAGCAGCCAGCCAGTCGCCATTATTGCGGGCCTCGAGAGCCGGAGAATCTCGCGCGGACTAGTTCACTGTTTCGACGAATCGTTTAAAGATGCAAACGTTGATTTTCCGCGAGCTCCGCCGAGTAACGAACGTCCTTCTTAACAATTAATTCGCTCAGCTGTAATTTTGAGGACCGCTAAACGGTCCCGATTGCGCTTTAACGAGTCTCCTCTCGATCACCAATTCAATTACCTCGAAACATGCAACAAGTTTCTGGAGAGGGTACTCTGATTTTGAATGCCATTATTTTACCAATATTTAGGAATTTTTTTCAAAAGAACTATTAAACTTTTTTAGGGTATTTGTCCTATACTGTAAACTGGTTAACAAAATTTTCACTTTTCTTAATTCTTTACTCTTGCAAGTATAATTACCACGGATTTTAACGCAAAATAAAAATTGCCTCCAGGCTGTAGCACAATTATATGGTCGATATTTTTTCATAAAGATGTTGCCAACTATTTATTTATATTACTTTAATAGTAAGAACGGCTTTTCGTGTTTGCAAATTTATGATATTAGATTTCTTAGATCCCTTTAAAGTTATCGAATTCCGCACCATCAGGGGAATAAGAATTCCTTCAAGGTATTAAGTTGTTAGCAAGTATAATTTTAAAAATGCTCCTCTTCGGGGATGTAGATTGAATTTGTAAATCATTCTGATAAAAGAGGAAGGTGGAAGTTTCCGTAATAAATTGTTGTAAAAATTGTATTCCCTGATGGATTGCACGCGACGGGACTTAACTCGCTCCGCGATTTCAATTTTAAGTTATAATCTCTGTTGCGTTACCTCGCAATCGGGTAGCCTGATCAGTTTTCAAGGAACAATGTCTGTGGCAACATTTATAATAGATCTGCCACATAACTTTACTTTGCGCGTGCTTATGCGAGTTTCAACAGTGAAAAATTGTATTATATGGACAGAAATGAGACAGAAACTTTATGAAATTCTATTGCAATTTTAATTTTATATAGCTCTGTCATATATACCGCACATAATACCATTTGGTTGGATTTATCCTAAATGCTTTTACAATATTGGTCACAAACGTAGACTCAATTAAACGTTGCAATAATATGTTAAAATGAAGATAATTACAGGTAATGAATTTATAATATAATATAGCTATCCCTTTAGTCGCATAAATGCTGCAATAATCACTGCAATAAATATTTGAATAATAATAATGTAACATTTAAAAACCGACAAACGTAGGGTTTGTCGGTTTTTAAAAACCGGGTTTCAAAACCGGTTCAGGGGAAAGCTCAGAAAACAAAAATCACGGCACAGCTCTCCCTTACGCTACGCTCACCTCGCTCCACTATGATCTCGTACTGTAAGCGAAAATGATAACGGGTCTTCTTCGCGATTTAAATATTGTGAGTTTAGATAATATTCCACTTCTAACACAGCAGTCGATGAGCTAGGTATCGTATTATTTGTAATTGTTATTTCATTGTCAAGGGATAATCAAATTGATAATTTGCTATTTTGCCGATTTACGGACATCTACGTCTGTGAACTATCACATGTTGTAGATGAAATAAATACATAGATAGATGGATCTATACATCCGATAGATTATGAAATTATAATTATACATATTGAATTAAATTATGCATTAAAAGACAGCATAATTGATTTTAAAAGTAAAAAAAATAATGATTATAAAAATCAGAGAATTTCATAAAAGTTTCGAATCTGTTCGAACAAGATTCGAGTATACTTGCAAGTCTTACTTTCATTTACCAAAGTACTTGTAAAAGGTTCGAAACTACCTGGCATAGGTTCGAGTATACTTAGGAGTACTATTTCTAATCTTCGAAGTACTTATGGAGAGTTCGAATTCAGCCGATCAAAGTTCGAACCTGTTTGCGAGGTACTTGATCACATCGCTACTTAAGGATCAGCAGTGGAACGATACCAAATAGCCGCAAGTTATCACGAAATCAAAAGACAGTACGTGACCGATTGATGGTGAATCAACCACCGCACCGGGTCGGCAGTTAAAGCATTAACATCGGCCGATCCGTTCGTAGATAGAACGGTCGGACATTTCGGAGCAAGTCTCCGGTTAATCCCGCGAGCGAGTGAGCTAGCGCGACGATGTCCAGCAAATTACTCTGTCCGCGCTCGAACTGCGCGCGGTCCATTAGCAGAATCCCATTCTATGGTTTTTCAATCGGCGCGGCGGCCCATTCGAACCGCGGGCAACGTCTCCCGTCCAATCTCCGTTGTTCTCAGCCAACGCCAATCTGGCACCTTTCGTTTCCCATTCATTCGCCGGTTGAATGAACACAGGGACGAGCTACCGGGGCGGTGAGGATCGAGGAGGATTGAGGAGGATCGAGAGGACCGAGGGCGTGGGTGGGCCAGAGAGGAATACGCGCGTGTCGCAGTGTCCGCGCGTGCGAGTAGGTCAGAGACACGGTTCCGATGCGACGAGCCTCCAGCGAACGAACGATAACGCCACGGAGACAATGAGAACCGGCCAACAATGGCCCCACGGGTGGCAAGATGGCTGGCGCGGGGCTGTAGGCGCTGCCAGGCTACGAGATCGACTGAAAAGAGGACGCGATGCGCCTGGAACGGGACAAATGACGAGTCTACCTACCCGACAGCCCCTGTACACCCCGACACCATTTAACATGTAGCTGAATAGCTATCTAGAAGAATGCCGCGAAAGGTCTCTCCCGGGACTTGGCTGGGATCCCCAGATTTCCGTGATGTCCGCTTGGCCCTTGCCCGACCATTGTTTGATACCTCTTCTGCGACTGTCCCTTCTGATAGACAACGGGAGGTCACTTTCTTCCTCTAACGTTCCCTTTTGTTGATGCACCATCGGAAAGTATAGGTCTGCGTCTATTGGAGAGTCTTGCTTGTACGAGAAGGAGAAGCAATTTGAGGATGAATTGAAAGGAGGTAAGCTATTAGCTTGATGAGTACATTATACACTCCTTGACCATACTATAAATCAATACATACAATCATACAAATCTATGTTACAAAATGAAATTTCTTTTCGTTGTGTACTATGTGCTATAGTTCCCCACTTAAGTGGGGAATTACTCTGGTTTCCCTTCAAATACAAAACGTATTTTTAAAATTTTCAATATAGGCCCATATAAAAAAGTTGTAAAATGCAACTTTTAGTATTTTTTCTACAATTCCGATCAAGTGCAAATTTTTGAGAAAAATTTTTTTCACATCCTATAGCAAACCAATTGCTATAGCTTCCTAAAAAGAGTTCAAATCGTATAGTACAATATTAAAAAAGTTATCGTCTTTTTAACAGTGTCTGAATATTAGTGGGAGTCACTTTTTATACATATGTGATTTATATTATTTTAGATTTCCACTTTTTTTTCTCCTATAAAGACCTTGAATTTTTACATTCAGCTAAAAGTTTCTTTTGTTTCAGGTATAAAACTGTGTCGTATCGAGAAAGCGGCACCATCATGTTGTTTTGTTCGAATTCAAGCGAGAAGTTACAACATTGGAGTCTGCCAACAATACTTGCACTGTTGGTCAAATGAGTATCGAACACAAGGGTATTGAAACATTCTCTATAGGTAACTTTTGGTTTTTGAAAATCAGTTACTTTTTCACTGTACTATCATAAAAACGTCAAACCCGGATTGTACACGGTTCTGAACCATTGTGCACGACAAATATACGGGGATCGCTCAGAAACTTCCGACGTATTGCACAATAAAAAGTTCATCGAAAGTGCAATTTTTCAATTCCCTCTAGAAACGCATGGCCAATAGAAATATGCGTTTCTTACTCGCATGGATATTGCAAAAGTTTTGGAAAAAGCTACGGGGACAATGTGGAACATGCGAAATGAGTGAATCGAAAAGTTGTATTGCCACTTTCCCATCGACATCAACATCGAGCAATGTAGCATATTGACTCTTTTACATTACATATTCATTGAAAGAGAAAAAAAATGATGCAAACCAAACTAAATATTAAATTGCACACAAATTCTTTCTTTTTATGTATACAGTCATCTTTGCAATAACATAATTTTCTTATGATGTAATCTTCACATCTACATATAGTAGATCCATTCAGAAAAAAATTTTTCACTCTTTTTCTGAAAACATCATTATCACGTTATTAATAATCATGACCAATAACTCTGATCGTTTATACGAATGAAATAGACAAGACTTGTGTGAAATACAAAAATTCACACGGCAGTCAACCTGTGAACTTATCTGAATGGCTCTTTCTACCTAACCAATTAACATTTTAATGAAAAACACTGCAATCATTAAATCCAAAATTAAATAAAATAGTTCACGGCTTTCCGCTTGATTCAGCGTGCCGTTTCCAAACAAGCAAGCGAGCGACAAATTCTTTCATAATCCATCGGTTCATTTACCCTGGCGCATTTCGTATAACTGCGGGTAACGCGAATAAATTAATTAGTCGTGCGTTCGCGAATGTTTCGATGTGTTATCTATCAGCGGTCGGTGGCCGTCCACCGACTCCGGCCAGTAACTGCAAAAATTAAACGTGTACCGTTGACGCCGCGTGCATAATGAACAACAGGAAAACAGTCGACAGGAGACAATCAATTATAGAATTTACGGGCGTTGCTAATTAAAGGTGCATCATGGGAGAGTGCAAACATTCGCGCGGGATGCGATGTTATTGAATAACCGGGGTTCTTGCTGCACGCCGGGACCATTTGCACAGTCAACAAGATTTTTCGGCTCTCCACGCTGTTCCCTTGTTTGCCCCCGTTATCGATTTCCTCCGGCCCGTTTTTCACCCTCTTGCACCCCATTCCTGACCCCCCGTTACACGGTTTTCATCCCCCTGTGAACCCCTCGTGGCCCACATAATTCGGTAGTTCGAAAATCGTGACGAGCCGGACCGGAGCGTGCCTCTGTGTAAACACTTCCCGGTTACCATAATCAATTTTCTCTTTGGGCGTCGCGTGACAATTTTCGGTGTAACCTTGCGCGCACGCGCACACACGCGGCTGCGAACAATTTCACTTCGGTTCCATTCGGATCTTTCGCCGTTCAAAGTCTTTCGAGCACACCGGCCGAAAATTCGCAGTGACGAGCGCCAACTATTGTGGAGGGTGCTCGGCCGGCACGGGCTTCAATGGATTCTCCAGTTTCCGAATACTCGGCGGAATAGAGAACGCACGGAAAACAAGAAAAATTCGCGCTGCCAGACCCTTAATTTAATACCCGTGTCGGTTGCGTTTCACGCGTGTAATGGGAGCAATCATGCTGCAATTCGTGGAAACAAAGAGTACGAGAGTAGTTTCAATTTCTAGCGAGGAGAGTTTGTTGTTGTGCACAGTACGTGCTTGTAGACACGCTAGAATTCTGTTTATATAATGTTCGTGTAATAGGAGTTCACCCATTGTGCTCATTTTTTATGACTAGACTACGGATCTTATGCATTTATAAATTAAATTAATCAAATATGAAACTGTAATGATATGAGAAGAATTTAAGGATTTTATTACATTGTTTCCAATTTATTAAAATGTTTAATAAGTTGGAACTACATGACTGATGGCGATTGGGACCATTCACTGCATTATTTGTTTTGATTCTCTCCAATTCTCGGAGTATCAGATTTTTAAATTAATGATTGACAGCAATTTTTAATTCCAAATGCGTCCTGGATATAGTGACATATTCTATTATATTATTTATTTTATTTTCTTATTATAAAAATGTAATATTTAAACACTTGTTTCGACCACAATTTTTTAAAAATTTCATTAATTTCATCGTATCGATTATGATGGACTTTTAAAAAGCGATACGTACTCGTTAAACATCGATATGAAAAATCAGATTTTTTGGCAAACCAACAGCTAATTCTTCGAACTGTGCGCTGACGCAAACAATAATATTCACAGCAAGTGGAAACAGCTATCGCTGGTCAGACAAACATGTCGAGCTAAAAAACACACGTGCTCCTCAAATAATCAATCTCGACTCGCTTGGAGCTCAAGCTTCAGATGAAAAACATGTTATTCCACGTTATCAATATTGCTTTCACTGCAATATTACCCTGTTTCTATTTATTAGTTACGAAATCCTTTTCAATCGTTCATGCATAATGTTTTGTAATCATATAATTCGTCATTGATAATGATTATAATCGCCTTTTTTATGCAATTGTTTGTCTCCTATAGAAGTATTTACATTACCAACCTCATTATCGGCTGGTAGCATACCTCTTATATCCAGTACAAATAATATAAAATTCACAAAAGAAGATTCGAATTTTTGCATACACCTAATAGTTTCGTTGCCATTTATTTAGAGCGTAAACTAATTTGTTAGGGATGTTAGTAGAGTTGAAAAATATCCGAAATGGATGAAGAAAATGTATATGCAAGCGTGCTAAACTATTTACACTATTCAGGGTGTTTCGTTTAACACGTTTCGTTTTAATGGATCGTTACTTTCGCCAATAATTGTGACAGGACAAAATTGTTGCATATTATAGTCTGTGAGTTTTTTGCCAAGGTCGTTTCCATCCCCGATTTTCGAGGTCATCGACATTTTTTGGCAGATTAATACTCCCTCTGTCGCATAATAATAGTAGCAGTTGATGAATTTAATTTGTCCCATAATAATAGTAGCAAAAGAAAATAGATATAGAACGGAACATTTAATATCAAAAAACTAGATTACATTAAACAATAAATTAAAAATATTCCTCCTAATTTTTATTTTGAGTGTTCAGATAATTTTTGGATTTTTTAATAATTTCGTTGCTGCATTTTAAACTTGTAGATAGGATCCCTTGGCTGCGAAGCTTTGCTTCCCCTATATGCGTGCGCTTAAAATTATTGGAGCCATCGTTCTTCATTGCTACCAGCATAACTTACAGCTGTATTCGCCAATAATTCCCGTTTAAATTATTCACTTGCTATTATTATTATGGGACAGAGGGAGTATGTGTTTTTTAAAATGCAATGTTGTAGTGGACATCAAGACGAATTCAACGTCTGTAATATGTAATACTAAGTATGTAATACTAAGTCCTTGCAACAATCTTGAACGAAAAGATTTGAAAGTGTACATTTCTTGTTTTCCATGGAAAATCTTTTTTCATTGACTTCATGGCATTTTCGAATACGTTCGAGGTTCATGCTTAATGTAAAGCTTAATCGACAACATTCGAGTAAGTATTTCGGCAAATTTTTTTAAACGTGCCATTTTTTTCTCGAACGAATATATTACACTAAATGCAAACGAGTGAAATGATACTGCGCGCAGGACACTCTGTATACACAAACAAAGCCGATCATTGTACATTGCGACTTATCATTATTCGAAATACACCGTAATTCTCTGTTGCCGGAACATACGAGTTTCTAATTTATGTCGCTCCGCGTTCAGGTTAATGAAAATGCTACCAACAGCGCGAGCTGAATTTACAAAGATCGAGTTAACGGAATGCACCGAATTTTCACGCGGGCCGGCCATAATGCACGGTGAAACATGGTGATCGCACCAGTTCACATTACGCAATACGGACGATCGA
The DNA here is from genome assembly GCA_028455795.1 of Lasioglossum marginatum. Taxonomy (NCBI): domain Eukaryota; kingdom Metazoa; phylum Arthropoda; class Insecta; order Hymenoptera; family Halictidae; genus Lasioglossum; species Lasioglossum marginatum. The sequence continues at coordinate 2,881,881 of CM052254.1, read as the reverse complement.
GCACATTTTCAGAGGAAGTATGTTGAAGAGATATATCAAGGTATAAATCGCCCCGGCAACGCGTTGCGTAATAGTAGATGTTATAAATCAGAGTTTTCTTGCCATTTTCTTGTCATTTATAAACGGTCACGTCATAATTGAGCCGTTTATTTTGAAAGTGGCCTAAGTCCATTTGTAACATGTACCCCTTGAAGTTAGCTGTCATAAAAAACATTTTGCGGTTAAGTATATTCGGAGTATACGATAATTTTGGGTAGAAATGTCATTAAAGAAAAATAATTTACTGTTTGTCCCCCAAGATTATTATAATGTTATCAAGAAGTGCCGGAAAGGTAATAACTTTATTTGAAATGAAATGAAACAAGAGGATTTCATATCAACAAGATTTCTGGAAGATGCAATTTTTAAAAGGGTAAAGAATTCTAACGGAGAAATAATAAATTGGATAAAAATATGCTGGATGCGTTTTTCGAGAAATGAACCATATAAAATTTTCTGTAAGATATCAATGTATGAGAATGCAGAGTTTAAAATACCGAATTTATTACCACGTCGGGATAGACCAAGAAAATTAGAAAATATTGTATTGACACCACTTTATAGAAATATAAGACAAATTACAATAGCGAAATACAAGGATATGATGGACTTACTACGATATATACAATCAAAGCACGACGATTTCTTCAAATCCCTCCCGCATACACAAAATGTAAATGAGGAGTAACTTGTTATGTAATTTATATAATTAGAAGATTTCCTGAATTGCATGAATGGTGTTTTTCAAGTTTTGTAATGAAATATAAAATAAATTGAATATTGTTTTTTCAGTTTGAAGCATTTTAAATTATATCGAATAGACTTGGGCTGTTTCAAATTTTATGACCAATCTAGTTATTAATTTCTAAAGTGGCTCAAGTCCATTCTCGGTAAGAAGACGTATTATTCATTTAGTAATTGCTATTATTTTAATAGGAATTTAATTGTAAATTTAACTCTCTTAGATACTCTTAAGAAATGTGATACATTGGTATCCTATACGTATATTTTTAATTTCATTGAAACGTAAACTCTTAAATATATCTCAATTTAAACTTAAATGGACTTAGGCCATTTTCAAAATAAACGGCTCAATTATTTAAGCATCGACTTAATATCTGAGTGTCGAGCCTCAGTATGGCGATAGTTGTAAACTCCATGTCGTCGAGCTATTTAACATTTCTACTGTCCGCCTTTTAATATGATCTTCTGTAAGCGAAATTTATTTTTTAACGATAGCGTGCTTCAGACTTCCTATTAACTTCGAGATGTCAATTTAAAGTCTTCTTGCTTACGGAACGGAAATTCTTCCTGCAAAACGTTGCAGGGAATCTGAACAAAATTCTGCATGTAATCAGACCAGCGACGGTACTTTACGGTTTAAAATATGCTGAGTTCGTTTCTGCGAAATCAGGTTGATGCAAATGAAATACGCATCGCAAGGCTTCTGCAAGTGTAATAATTATTTAATTTTAACTTCGACTGCTCGATATCCATCGCGTAACAGTTCTTAAAGCACTTACATTGTTTATAATTGGCTTAATATTACACGGAAACATAAACGTTTCAAATTTTCGAACTAATATTGGCCGGGAACTCCGCGAGAACTCCCATTTCAATTCATTAAAATAATACGAACCGCTAAAACTAATCCACCATTGAAGTGTCGGCCAGTTGGTGAATCAGCTTTCCAGAAATTCAATTAAGTTATCGCATTTGCAATTCAACGCATAATTCCGCGTTGTGGCCAGACACTACGTAAATGGCCGGGCTTTGAGCATATCAAATCGATGAATTAATTATTTGTTCTCGGTTTAAGCGAAGAAATTAGTGAATCCATATATGTATATCTGTTCATCCATCCGCGAGCTCTTAACACCTTAACAGCTGGTGATACCACAGTGGTGTCATTTGCGTGCTGATCATTAACGACCGCTGACGCCGCACTGGCGTCACTCTAATCACGTAGATGGCAACACATATTGGTTATAAAAATTATGTAAAATCTAAATACATTTTGTAATGTTTGTAGATCAACGTATGTATACCATTCTATTCTAAATTTCTTGAATTTCTATCTTTCAGATAAAATCCATTTGATTTTCTGTATATTAAATACAAAATCCATAAACGTCACATGTATGTGACGACTGGCAGCAAAGGTATCGAAACGAATTGAAATAATTCATTAAAATAATTCTGGAATTTAACCGAAAGAAGAAACCATAATTTATACCTGTAAAGATATACAGGAAATAACAGAAAGACAAAGAATTAAAAATGCCGGTGGGATACATGTTAACAGCGAACGCAAAAGAGGTGGAAAATGTACTCGTAGTTTGTCGAGCGGTGTTTAAAGGGTGCTGTTGACTAGCACAGTAGTGACTTGGTCGTTCGAATCCGGTTTAAGGCAACGTTATCGAGCGTTTTCGCCGTGGAGCGGAGCCCCCGATAGCGATCGCTGCTAAAAACAATTGAAAACATAAATCCCGGCGAACGGTGTTCTCAGTTTCATTCAACGCGGCGCCGTTTCTCCGTTATTTATGCAAATGCGGTCCCCGGAATTTCCATTTTAATCGACGGCACGGTGTCGCGCGGAAAAATTTACCGCCCCGAATCGGCCATCTAATCGCCGACAAAATATCCCCGCAATTGGCCTCTATCGGATTACCCCGCGAGCTATAAATTCGACGTGGGAAAAAAATCGTCGCTTTTCTCGTCCAACGAAACGCATGACCTACCGTGGTAACCGTGAAACGAACACAAAAAAAATGTGGGAAAGAGGGGTGGGGGGACAAAGAGAGAGAGAGAGAGAGAAGAAAAAAAGAAGAGAAAACGGTATACGTGTCGCCGAACTGGCCACGATCTGCTACCAGGGGTTTAACCGTTCTCCCTACACCTCCACCATTTGTTTGTAGCCCACCCCCGCACTCCCCTAGTACCGTAGCCACGGTGAAAACTTGCTTTGAATCGGACCGCGAACTTCCGGGCCGCGCGCACGTGTCACCGTTGCAACGTGCAACGCTTTCTGATATTTTGTTGGCTGGTTTCGCAACAACGGGATCTCTTGAGGCACCGCTGCCAGATACACTGAGCCAACAGACTGTGAACTTTGTGTTAAATATGCTGGCGCTTTTACCCACCGGATTTCCAGCTTCATAATGCTTCCCGAATTTTGTTTGTCCTGACGGGCGGAAGAGAAATACTTTTGAGAACCAGAGACACATGCTGATGATATTGTTATCGATTCGCGATGCGTAAATGTGTACCGGCTCGTGTCTTTGTTCGTGGAAAACGAGTTGTAGACTATACGTAAACTGACATGTCTGCACTGTAGTCGTCGATGACCAAATGGAAAATTAATCTGTAAGTAGTACAAGTCAATCATATTCTATCCAGATATTCTTTGTTTTTATTATAGGTGTTCTGATGAGTCTGGTAAATAACCATATGCTATAGTAACAGCACTAGAATGTATGGAAATATATCTCAATGAGAAAATTGAGGCTGTTGTAATTTTTGGAGAAAAATGGAAAATTAATCTGTAAGTATTAGTACGAATCAATCATATTCTACCCGGATATTTTTTGTTTTTACTATAGGTGTGGTTACATGATGCGTCTGGTAAATAACCATGTGCTATAGTAACAGCATTAAAACGTATGGAAATATATCTCAATGAGAAAATTGAGGCTGCTGTAATTTTTGGAGAAAAATGCTAAATTAATCTGTAAGTAGTACGGGTCAATCATATTCTACCAGGATATTCTTTGTTTTTATTATAGGTGTTGTTACATGATGAGTGTGGTAAATAACCATTTGCTATAGTAACAGCACTAGAACGTATGGAAATATAACTCAATGAGAAAATTGAGGCTGTTGTAATTTCTGGAGAAAAATGGAAAATTAATCTGTAAGTAGTACGAGTCAATCATATCTTGACTAGATGTCCTTCCCTTTAAGTTTATGTGCTGTTATATAGTAAATAATTGTATGCTATCACACATAACAGTATTAGGACATATTTAAATATATTGTATTTCACAAATAAATGAAAAATTAAACTGTGTATAGTACGAGTTACTCACATCTGACTTCTGTGAATAGTTTTAGCTTCAAAATACAAGATGCACAATACATATTGTAGATTATCCCAGAGGATATTTTTTGAGAAATCATTGTAAAAGGGGGACTTCCCTTCAAACAGTCCCATTACAATAAATATGGGAAAGAATCTGTGTAAATTTTGCAGTGTCAAGTTGCAAACAAAGATTATCGTAGACAAAATTGCGAACCGTGAACATTTGGTAACGTTTTCAGTTTTCTCTAAATTGCAATTTAGGCGTTCGAAATTCTAGGGGATGCTTCATTAAGCGTCGGTTTCGAAAAAAAAATCGGAGAATAGAGTTCAATGAACCCTGGAAAGTTTCCATGCCTCTGGAGACCTCGATAAACGAGCGCATCAGTTTCTAGCGTTATCGTTAACAGATAATCCGATCCGTGCTGGTCCTGATTAAAATGCCAAGCGGCCGAGGGTTGGCCAAAATTCGCAACCGTTGGAAATCGAACGCAATGCCGTCCGATGGGTGGCTCGCAAGCGGGCAGACTCGCGGCTAATTCGAGTCTGCCCTTTAATTATGGTTCTGCGGCCCGCAGGCGCATCACCGATCCCACCCTCCTCCTCCACCCTCCTCCTCCCCCTTCCCTCCTCGCCGGCCTAATTAGATCAAACGCTCACGACAATTTCATTTGCTCGTGATTCGCCAATTAACGTGGTGCGCGCGATCGTTCTCTACGTGCTTGCACCCGCCAGTTCACCCCACTTCCGGTCATCTTCGCGAGCCGTACCCCTTTGAGAAGTTTCCGACCTTGATTTTCCCCGCACCAATACGCTCGCAGCTTTTGTGGAAACTTAAGTACTCGATTTTACGAACCCCCACGACCAAGCCCGGGTCGGATAATTGCCGAACGCTTCGAAGATGGCGGGAATGGTAATGGTGCAGCTAGGCTACAGGCTGCTGCAGAAAAGATGGGCCTTGGAGGTATGCACGTTTAACTATTCGAAATTGCAATTATACGTAGATTCATAATTTTGAATTACTTTGTTACCTATTTTCATAGGAGAAATTATTACTTTCTATGCAGCACTAAAAATTATATGTTACAATAGTGATAGATTGTAAAATACATCTCTATGAAAAATAAATAAATGTCTCATCTCTATGCAAAATAGAAACTTCATTGATTGTAAGGAAGACAAGCTAAATGACAATGTTTTTCTTCTTTTAATAATTTTAGTTTTAATTTGTCCTTCTATGTCAACTTGACACATTGTTAAAAAATAAATGTAATGACAAAATAAATAATTAGTTCTAAGTATATATTTCTTGTTTGACATCGACATTGAAAATTTACATAAAGATTCGCAGTCTGATTATTAAATTCTAACCTCGGCAATATTTTCTGCAGAACTTCCAAACAACAGTCAGACAATATTTTCATGACGCAAGAATAGATTTGGAATGCACATAAATAATAATGAACTTAATTGTTATCGAATGAAGTAAATTCACAACATTGAATTATATAAATGTTTCCTTATCGTAGATTGTTGCTAACAATATTATTATGATCTCAGCGCACTGGTTCGATCAATTGCTATTTAAGACACTATTTGCAAATTACCACAATAATTTTTTTCGACGTTTCGATCCTACTTTAGATCATTTTCAAGAAAAATAGAAGAATTGCGTCTGTAATTTAACAACCGTTATTATGTTTTGTTTTGCGTAAATTTAAAGATTAATAAATTTAATAAATTGAATTTTATGTCTTCAGCTGTGCAACGAAATGAAGTCCACACGTTCGTGGTCCGTTGAAATCGATAATGACTTAAATATTCCTCTCGTAGCAACTGTAGTTACTAGCTTACTCTGATAGACAAATGAGAATGTAATGGGATTGCAGCGCACGAAAGCTCACGAACTAATTTAAGTTTAACAGACAATGTATATACTACCGGCAACGTTTCCAATACGATATCTCAAACGTCAAACGCTCTCGTATTACACCGGGCAAACTCACACCGGTCACGATTCATCAGTTCTAGCAAAATAAATTCGATTCGCACCATCGCGGTTGGCGTTCAACAAAGACCGAACTATGTCAGTCAATTGCGAAAGCACTGGGGAATCTATCCCATTGGTTCCATGATTTTTAGAATTCAGATTCTTACAATATAACTGTGTCCAACTATTTAAGAATTGCAGAAATAATTGGAAAAGACTTCCTTTTTTAAATAGTTGATAAGTGACAATAAGTGGAAAATTATTCTGTAAGTAGTATGAGTCAATCATATCTCCCCTGATAGAATATGCTTCGATTCAATGGTCTCCGAAAAGCTTTAATTACGAAATCATGCTCGAGAGAGTGCAGCATAAATTTCTCAGGTTTTGTTCATATAAGCTAAATAATCCAATGTCAATCTTTGATCATGATTACTCCACAATATTACACAACCTGGAAACATTGTCTGTGCTCGAAGAAGAATATCCGGCCATAGTTTTATTTTTAATTTAATTAATAATCATATTAATTGTCCCTCTCTCCTTATGCAAATCAATTTCTACGTACCTGAACGTGTATTGAGATCTAGAGCAGGATTTCAAACACTTAAATCCAGATCTACATATGGATTAATTAATCCAATAAATCGCATTATTGCAGACTCTAGCACTTTCTACAATCGTATTGATTTTTTTAGTGGGTCTCTACAGACTTTAAAAGACAATTACGTAGGATTATCGGATAATACCATACCTTATATACCATGAGTTTTTGTGCATGTCTCTTCATTGTTATTTTACAATGAAGTCTTTTTTCTATTGTGTAAACATTTATGTAAGAGGGCTTTGGTCCGTTTATAATAAAATAAAATAAAATAAAATATCTCATCCATATATGCTTTCTTTTAACAATATGTCATATAATATCATAACTGTGGTTAATGTATTATAATAACAGCATTGGAGCTTATTAAAGTATACTCTAATAAGAGAATCAGGGTTACTGGAGTTTTCAATGATCAAATTGAAAATTAATCTGGAAGTAGTACGAATCCTTTCTTTACCTTTCTAGTTTTATTTATTCCGAAAGAACAGAGTGTGCTAACACTTTCTATACACACTGTACTCACCGAGCACAACGCTTTTGTGCAGTCTTTGATCAGCCTGTGCCTAGTGTTCTCTAATGCAGACAGCAGAGTCGTCAACGTGGTTGCACAAAACCGACCAAAAACAAAAAGTTGAGCTTCTCGAAAGCCGGTCGCGCCCGGAGAGCTACCAAAAAATTGTCAATTCAATTTATCTTGGTTTTTATTTTCGTGCGAGAGGTATGTGCTCTCCCGACTGGGACGGAATGGAACGATAATCTTCGCAGATTTAGGGACGAGAACGGAGCGGAATAAAAACCGCGGGTACGGGCAAAACAAACGGCGGTGAAACGCGGACAAAAAGCTCGTAACGCTGCTTCCACGGACTTTTGATTGGGACGAGGCTCGCGACCGTATGCGTGGGTGGGCGAAAGCGCCGAGGTTCAGTTTTCCATTAGCTGTAAACCGCATTGTTCGACGATCTCGATATTCGCGTTAAACGCAATAGAAACTTAATGGCGCCCGCAGGTATTAAAATGCAATCGAACGAATTGAAACCTGGTCTTTAAACCGATCTCTGATTTAGTGGGCCGCGGTTGTTTTACTGGCCCGCGATACGCTCTCAGCTCGACCGTATAAATTCGAACGTCTGTTGACCTTGTTAAGCCCGCCGCTCGTAAGTACCCGGGACACTTAGATTTTGCTCGTAAAGTATCGAATAAATTGGTTATTCGAACAAATATTTCCGACAGAACAACTGCGCTTTCGTTGCGGTTTCGTATCGGCATATTGTATTAGCTTAGTGCTCCCCACATATTTTATTCCTCTTGCGGGAGAATCGTTCATTTTATAAGAGATACGAGTAGTATCGATAAAAATTATTGGATTCACACAGTTTTGTCCTATTCGCTTATATTTCAATAAAAGTTTTATTCGACGTAATTCAATGAATTTGTTTGTATTTAACGATGTGTACATTTAAGTATGGTAAATTACACCACATTTAAATATACGTAAATGCGTTTAATTTCACTTTTCTGATTTGTAAAATATTCTGGGTTGAATAAAAGTTAAAAATTCATCGAATTCTAATTATTTTTATTCATAATTCAAGTTTAATTGCAGTATAAATAAAAGTGAAGAGTTCCTCTTGTATAAGACAATCTAAATTTAAAGCTAGTAAAACTTATTATTATATTTAAACTTTAGTATTCCCTTATATCATTTTTTTAAAAATTCAGTTATAGACAGTACAAATCCAAAAAGAAACGAACTAAAAAGAATAGCAAAGAAATAAAAATTATAGTATCATTAAGAATTAAAAAAATTATAAACAAAGTTTAAAACTGTTTTATTTATTAAGAAAAAAATATAATGTAATATTTTAAGTATGGTCGTCAAAGAAATGTAACCACTAAGGTTTTTGTACTTGTATGTATATGTAAGATGTCTCATAGTGACGTCGCTGGTAATTGGAAAACTTAGTTTGTAATACGATCTTAACAGAGTCGAAGGTCGTTGGAGTATATGACGGAAAAGTGGAAACACACGGTAGTATCCTGTAATCGGGCCGACGTTCCCCGGAGTTCGGATATCGAGTAACTATACATCTGTGGTATTGAGCCATCCTGGATTCGTGGCAAATGAGATAGAAAGTTAGACCAGCCTGCAGAAGTTAGGGAACCGTCCAGGAATTCAAGTTCAAAGGGTTCCTCTCACGATTACTACCGGCGGTAGCTTAGAGAAATCGATTTTCGACGTCCAATCTTATTACGCTGGCTTATGGTTGTAGTAAACACGTTTCTAACAAGTGCTGCGAACGATTAACTCGGCGTCCTAACAAGACACCGAATACAGGCGTCTAACAGGGATGATAACATCCATTTAATTTGTATTTTCTGCATTCCAATTTTTACTGAGTCACATGAATATGTGCGATCATTAATAAAATGTATAGAAATTTTGTAGAGCATACAGTCTCATTTAAATAATCATGCAATGATCACACACATTCATGTGACGCATTAAAAATTAGAATGCAGAAGACACGCCTCCTATATAAATTAATTTTCTTGCCTACTTTTCAGTTCACATTTGTTTAAAATGATTCATTTGACAACTTCTATGTAAATAAAAGTATGACATTTTATGCTAACTCAACACTCAATAATTCAAAAGGCTACTAAATTTAATTAATACTAAATGTATAGAATTTTTGTAGAACATACAGTCTCATTTAAATAAATTTAGTAGTCTTTTGAATTATTGAGTATAGTATATGACATAATTGAGCCGTTTATTTTGAAAGTGGCCTATGTCCATTTAAGTTTAAATTGAGATATTTAAGAGCTTGCGTTTCAATGACACGAAAAATATACGTATAGGATATCAATGTACCACACTCCTTAAGTGTATCTAAGAGAGTTAAATTTAGAATTAAAATAACAGCAATTATTAAGTGAATAATATGTGTCTTCTTACCAAGAATGGACTTAAGCCACTTTCAAAATTAACAACTAGATTTGTCATAAAATTTCGAACAACCCAAGTCCATTCGATATAATTTAAAATGCTTCAAATTGAAAAAACAATATTCAATTTATTTTATATTTTATTACAAAACTTGAAAAACACCATTTATGCAATTCAGGAAATCTTCTAGCTATATAAATTAAATAACAAGTTACTCCTCATTTATATTTTGTGTATGCGGGAGGCATTTGAAGAAGTCATGGTGCTCCGGTGACATATATCGTAGTAAGCCATCATATCTTTGTATTTCGTTGTAGTAATTTGTCTTATATTTTCATAAAGCGGTGTCAATACAATATTTTCGAATTTTCTTGGTCTACCCCGACGTGGTAATACATTCAGTATTTTAAACTCTGCATTCTCATCCATTGATATCTTGTAGAAACTTTTACATCAAAAAACGCATCCAGCATATTTTTAATCAATTTATTGTTTCCCCGTTATTGTTACCCCTTTTTAAAAATTGCATCCTCCAAAAATCTTGTTGATATGAAATCCTCTTGTTCTATTTCATTTAAAATAAAGTTATTACCTTTCCGGTACTTCTTGATAACATTATAATAATCTTGGGCAAACTTAATCGCAAAATGTTTTTTTATGACAGCTAACTTCAAGTGGTACAACAACTGACAAATGGACTTAGGCCACTTTCAAAATAAAAATTTGTATCATTCTATTAATCAGCTAATTTCCTTTTAACAAAATCTTTGTGATTTTAAATATATTAGTTACAATTTGCTTCAGAATAAAAAGATAATGTAGAAATGTTAATAATAAAATTGCTAGCTTTAGTTGTAGGCAACTTTCAAAATAAACGGCTCAATTTTATCATACTCATAGTATACAACCAACATGTTACCCCGGCTCTCTAAAAGTTAAATGCAAGAAAGGAGAACAAAAATGTCCTCGAAGACATTAGGAGACAGAAACGCGGAATTAAAACAACTGTTTCCTTCGACCCGAATCAGATTTTCCCAAATGATCCTTAATCTCGACCGGAACAGAATGTCCAGACTGCTTCCGCTCGCGTTCATGGCCGTGTTCCTCGGAATCCGCGTTGCGTCGGCGGCAAGCTAATTGAAACGAATCGCAGCCGCAGGAACGCTGGGACACCTCGTTCAGAGTTTTCCGTGCGAGGAACAAATCATTATGCAATTCAGTTCCCCGGACAATGGCCGTCGAGTTTCGCGGCGGGTAAATTATTGGCGCGATAATTAGACCGGCCAGCCTCGGAACTCAATGGCGTGCACCGCTGTTTCTCCGGTAACAACAGCTTTTAACTTTTCCCGCCTGAAGCCCGCATCTGGAGAAATCGAGTAACTAACTTGGATGAAGCGGCGGAACCTCTCGGCGAAACAGGCGGTTTCGCAGATTGTATTTGACCAACTTTCTGCAGCAAGAACACTGCCAAATGACTGTTTGTCTTCGGTAAGTTGCAGCCCTTTGTATCTAGTCTAGCCGCTGCCTACATGAGCTCTCGAGTTCCTTCGAACTTCACTGCTTCCGGCTTCACTTTTCATATGATGAATAGAACAGGCTCTGTTCTTGATTAGTGTTGCACAATTAATATTATAATCCTTTTCTTTAAAATAACCAGTCTGACTCGTCATGGAGATTTCAGACGTAATCTGTTTAATATGAATATTGATATTAATATTTAGCATTAAAGTAAATTGTACATAAGCAGCAAATACTTTTCTTTTGCACCTAGGAAATTATAAAAGACAAAAATATTCCGATTGTTGCAGACGTGAAGAAAATTGTAGTGCAAGGGGTTAAGTAAATCGAGACGTTCACTGGTCAGACGCACAGAGTTTAAGAGTTGGATAAATATTTGGAGAAACTTACTATTGTCGGATAGTTTGAAAGCAATTAAACAAAATTATGAGAAAACGAGAGAACTTGTTTATAATAAGACTCGATTCTACATTGTGTACATTTGCCTGAAAAGTTAGTCGTTGTCGATGTTAAGAGAACATCTCAAATATTCTTCAATAAAATTCGCAAAATAAAGAATTCCTGAGAATCGTTTTTAACATTTTGATAAAAAATATTTTGTTGAATTTTTATCCAGGTTTTCACATTTGGCGTACTAACAAATTACTATTTGTTTCGCTAAAATGCGCAACCTAAAGTTTTGGGTAACATAGTATAATCTGGTTGGTAAAGTGGCATGATGCATTTATGGGGTTAGATGTTCGTTACGAGACCTGCTTCTGGTCATTCAAATGAACTTGGCTCCATATTTCGTAAGCGCAAAGACGAGTGGGGGCGCTCGCCTAATCAGATAACCAGAATGGGAGTTGCATTTGAGTTACAACTCGGCTGAAACATAGATATGCATAAGTCACTGCAATCCAATGCATTTCGTCAGGCAAGTAGAATTTAGAACAGGCTATAATGACATAAGTAGCAGTCCGGCAGATAGCATCGTCCTACAAGTAGCATGAGGTCCGTACATTGTTGGCGAAGCACCATGAATCCTGCATCAGGCTAGACAAGCAATGCGAGAGTCTTATCAGATAAGTGGAATGGGTTCATGCCTAGCCAGACAAGTAGAAGGAATACAAATTAATGTGTGCACCGGTCTCTCCATTAACCTTTACGTGAAGTGTACAGGCTAACCATTAACTAAACGAACAGTGAATAAAAGATTGTGGAATTGGATCATAGTTATAATATAAAAATTGTTTGTATAATGTCAACTTTGTACATTTGCACAAAGTGTCAAAATTACTTGTTTAAAAATTACTTGTTATTAAAATTACAAAAATGTTTTCATGAGAAATTGTTGAGTTAACTTCTTCATTCTTCAAAGTCTTATTATTAGTACAAAGTAATATATTTACGCATCATATATTTTCATTTCACGTATCAAAGTAAATTATATTATTTGTTGAACTGCGAAATCATTGTTCATTTGTATCTAGATTCGCTGTTTTGAAGTTACAGTAATTTGTTTGCATTCACAAGAAAAATTCGAGCTACAGAGGGTTAAGAATAAAACCAGAGACGACTGGTCGTCAAATAAATGTTTTTGAGCGCTATTACTTAGCACATTTCTTAAAAAATAGTGTCTTTAAGTTCCTAAAAGTTACCGACATAAGAACGAAATAAGAAGGATGCGACGGAACGAATGACATAGATTTATGAACAAACTTCTCTGTCAATGTCGCGGTGGCGCCCACACCGACACACGGTCCAGCGGAGGCTATCGTTTGATCAAGATTAATGACAATATCCCGTAGCCAAGTAATTTCAGGCATCGAGTCAAGTTGACGCGCGCGGTGCGCGAGCCTTGTTTTGCTTACAGTACATTTATTCAACATTAGTTATACGCGATTTAACTTGACCCTCTCTCTCTCCCACTCCCCGCCCTCTTCTACGGCCTCATCTCGGATAGCTGCCGTTCGCCAAATTCACCCCTGTCAGCCCTGTCACGCTGATTTCCCTACTTTTACGTGATTTATAACAATACCATCATCAGCAGGAAGCGACCACGTTCTAAGTAAAGTGGCGACAATGCTTCTTGGCTGGCATGTTCGATAGATAGTGTCCCTCACTGTCCAACTTCCCAGGGAAAATTGAGAAATAAGCTCCGTATCGGCGGAAATTGGCGACCAGAGACACCATTATAACGGTTTTCTCAGTTCAACGGTAATATTAACGTTAAATTAGGTAAATTTGATCTGCAAGTGAATGAATTTACTAATAATAATATAACTATTCGTGGATTTAGATGACATTTTACTATCCCACTACCTCCCTTTTAATTAACCATTCTAATAGAGGATGAATATTAAAAATAAGTGAGCCGTTTTGAAAGTAGTCTAAGTCCATTTCCGAGGAAAATCAAGCCAGCAATTTCAATATTTACAATTCTACGTTATCTTTTCATTCTGAAGCAAATTGTAACTAATATATTTAAAATTACAAAGATTTTTTAAAAAGGAAATTACCTGGTTAATAGAATGTGATACAAATTTTTATTTTGAAAGTGGCCTAAGTCCATTTGTAACATGTACCACTTGAAGTTAGCTGTCATAAAAAAACATTTTGCGGTTAAGCATATTCAGAGTATACGATAGTTTTGGGTAGAAATGTCATTAAAGAAAAATAATTTACTGTTTGTCCCCCAAGATTATTATAATGTTATCAAGAAGTGCCGGAAAGGTAATAACTTTATTTTAAATGAAATGAAACAAGAGGATTTTATATCAACAAGATTTTTGGAAGATGCAATTTTTAAAAGGGTAAAGAATTCTAACGAAGAAACAATAGATTGATTAAAAATATGCTGGATGCGTTTTTTGAGAAATGAACCATATAAAATTTTCTGTAAGATATCAATGTATGAGAATGCAGAGTTTAAAATACTGAATTTATTACCACGTCGGGGTAGACCAAGAAAATTCGACAATATTGTATTGACACCACTTTATAAAAATATAAGACAAATTACAATAGCGAAATACAAGGATATGATGGACTTACGACGATATATACCACCGGAGCACCATGACTTCTTCAAATGCCTCCCGCATACACAAAATGTAAATGCGGAGTAAATTGTTATGCAATTTATATAGTTAGAAGATTTCCTGAATTGCATAAATGATGTTTTTCAAGTTTTATAATGAAATATGAAAGAAATTTTGAATATTGTTTTTTCAGTTTGAAGCATTTTAAATAATATCGAATGGACTTGTGCTGTTTCAAATTTTATGACAAATCTAATTGTTAATTTTGAAAGTGGCTTCAGTCCATTCTTGGTAAGAAGACACATATTATTCACTTAATAATTGCTGTTATTTTAATAGGAATTCTCAATTTAACTCTCTTAGATACACTTAAGGACTGTGGTACATTGATATCCTATACGTATATTTTTAATGTCATTGAAACGCAAGCTTTTAAATATCTCAATTTAAACTTAAATGGACATAGGCCACTTCCAAAATAAACGGCTCAAATATAATTTGAGTGAATTATTGCATTTTTAAAGTAGGCACATTTGAGGGTCCATTTAAGGGTTGATTATTAAATTTTGTAGTGGACACATATCTTATAGTTATTCTTATAGTTAAAAAATAAGTTGAAGGTAAAGTGAACAAAAATAGATAAATGTGTAGTTCCAGCAGCAAAAAGTTGTTCTTCATCTACTCGTATAATGTGATACATAGATTTCCTAGCTGATGAAAATATGTAAGAAACACTAGGGGCTTCTTTTATCTTACGTTCTACCCTCTTTTATGGTAATAACAAAAAATTATGTGAATTTTATTCCGAGTTCAACGATGTGCTTAAAACTGTACATGCTACATATGGTATGCGGAATAAGCTATTTTGAAAATCTAATTTTTATATTTTCCGACGAAAATTGGTATTTCAGAAAAGTTTCAGTGGTTATTTTCTTTTCGTCGGCCGTATTTTCTTCCACGCACGGTTTCGTCTGACAGTTTATTCTCTCAGCTGAGAATTTAAAGCAAGAAAGAGGAATTTATGTTGGTGTATCCGAGTTATGTTTGCGTAGCGCGATATTGCCACTTAGCGTTGCCTCCAGGGATTTAGAAGTTACAATTTTCATGGAAATTGTTTTTCGACGATAGATGTTAATTTTCGCTTCTCTGTTCAATATTTATCGGTGTTTTATTGACGAGTCAGGAACGGATGTAGTTGGGGAAATTCAGCTGGTGAATTCTCTTCTCTTTTATTTGAAATTTTATCTCGATGTTTAACCAAAAACACTCTTGCCTGGAGAACAATGAACAATGCACTGTTCTTTTGGACTCATGTTGGAACAGCACGACCCGTTACAGCCGCGGCAATTTACAATGTAAAACGGGCCGACGACGGTTGTTTTTACAGAAAAGCGTAATTTTGCATAAATGGCAGAGGAAGCGGTTGCAAAAATTGAGATAAAGGTTCTGCCGTGCGGTTTCCGCTTTGCAGACTTTGCTGCAATATGCACAATAATCTTGGATGTATTTCGTTGAACCGAATAATAAAATTTCATTTGAAATACAAGATTTATAGGAGAGGAAGTCGACGAGAAAGTGTCGAAGGATATTCTGAAAGTTTTGCAGGCATACAAAGTTGATCGTCAAAGGCTTTTAATACCACGTAAAATGATTATGTAGCTACAAAGTGTGCGAAAAAGGAAAATAATAATTAACACTTTAATAGCATGCCACGGGAACTTCGATGAATCCTGCCGGTCTCTGCGAAGATTCAAAATTCTTCAAGTACACGATGCTTCAAAGACAGACTCGTGTCAAAAGACATCTAAATTACATTCCTTCACACTCGAAAGGACTTTGGTAACAATAGTTTCTATTCTTGCCTCCTTTATGCGGAGGCATACTGCGCGAGTTAGTGTCTTGGAATTCAAACATCTGTAAATTTACTTCTAGAAACATTTGCAATTTTAAACATCGACACTTTATACAAAATTGAGAAGAATTTAATATGGATGAAATGTAAGAATTAATTGTTTCCGTCAATTTTTGTAAGTGGTTCAAATATTTCAATCACCCACTGTAAATATTTTCTATCAATTGATAGAATGTTGCAAGAATAATGTAACAATAGTCTTAAATCCTTCTGATGCCTTTGCTCTTTTGTATTTGACCTACTCATTTCTGTCATAAACGCTTAAAATCCGCAGTCTAGCGATTAATTTTAACTCTGCAGTTTTCGTTTCATTAATTAAATTGCTTTAATTGTGTGGCATTGGTTCAAGTGCACTTAACGAGTTAAATGAGTTGCCAATTTCACAGAAGCCTATGAGCACATGAACGCCATTGCGCAAATGGTTGTGAAGGACTAGAACGAGATCTGTTGTATTTATCTGTGAAGTAGAATAGGATTGTCTGTGACTAAATCCACGGAAAAATAGTGAGATTTGGTGATTGTTAAGCTAGTAGAATAGGCCCATGCATGGTTGAGCAAACAAGCGGAGCGGGTCTACGGTACATACAAATAGCAAGAGCCCGCACTGGCATGGGGGTAGGTATCTGTTTTGTCCCCCGACAAATATTGGTTGCAATTTAAACAATGTAAAATCGCGCTAACTTTTTGCCGTTGTGTGACTCGCCGCCAATAGTCAACGAAGTCGCAACCCTCCACTCTCGACGTTGCCAGGTGAATCGATAACTTGTCACATGAAACAATTACCGGGAAACCTTTCGGCGGTGCACAGCAGTCAGCTGCAATTTGAATCCGCTCCCCACGGTAGCGTTCTCTGTCCAGCGGTTGGATAAACTTTATCAAAGCCACTGCAACTTTGACGTCACGTATTCGATTGTAAACTTCGATGGAAGCATCAACGAACACGCCCGGACCGGCTCGGCAACGACTTCGAACGGCAATTATTGAAACCACAACCAATTCTCTAATCAACCAGCCACTAGAAAGCTCGAGGAAAATTAATATCTTGGTAACAGAGCTGTTCCAACTTTGGTGACTTCAGTTAATTAAATCGAACCCTGCTATTAGGTCTGATTCTTTAGGGGTTCCGAGATGATTAGAAACCATTAACCAGAAACGTACGTTCGCTTTGTAGAATGTTTCTATTGAAAGAATTTAATGACTAGACTGATCATTAGACAAAATAAAAATTGTCCAAATTGATTACGAGAAACACTAATTAAATAAGTCGAAAATAATCCAACAGCGTCATCCAATTCTTTTGATTCGATTATAGTTTTGAATTTAATCAATGCATTTTTGTCATAAATACAAAGTAAAGTAACTGCAAAGTAACTTCTTTCAGTATTCTGGTTTTCACGAAGTAATCTACGAAGGTGTAGTCTAATTCTAGTTTAGGGTTATTGAAAAATAAGTACATCTTTCCTTCAATTATTATTGTATGGCGATATTAATATTTATAAAAAATATTTCTGTAATAATTATCCACTATAATTATTCTGTAAGATTGTTTTAATAATTATGGACTTTATTCAACGTTTGATTGTAAACCCACATTTATTTGCATTCATTTTAAAGATCGTTAAAAGAAAGAGGCTCGTGTGAATCATTGCACAGTATAATACAGTAAAAGCTAGGAAGAATAGCCCCCAAGTCTACAAAACGTTTAATGCTCTGAGCAAGAAAGGTATTGGAGAAAGATGCGGAGCGCTTGTTTGCAGAGTCATTTCAAGTTCGCCTTTCTCAGTTCGCAAAGTGCTGTAGACGGCAGACTTTCTACCGGAAACTCATAGCTCTCACGAATGTTCTCAACGACAATCACGCTAATAGACTTACTATGCCGTTGATGATTCGAATTCCTTGATTTCTATGACTCGAACATTTTTCATCGTTCCCGTGATCAGATTATCGAGTCGGAAATTTGATAAATCAAGATTGGGATAAAAAATTATAAAAACTGTGAATCGCGAGACAAAAAAATTGCAATGAATCCAATCGAATATTTTTTTTCGGTGTAAAAAAAACATCCTACATACGTACAATGAATAATTCTGAATTTTGTCATCGCTCTTTTGAAATTTGAATATTTATTGTTGAATGTTTTATAGATGTAATAAATGCAAATTCAATTATCACGAACTGTATTTGAATTTTTTTGACATACGTTTCTTTTACAGCAACTCACCTAAATTTTTTTAACACGGAGACAATAAACCTGATTTATGACTTTTTATTTTACAATTATTGAAATCATGATGGTGCTTGATCATTTTTTACTAAGTGTTATAGTTTATGCAAATAGGACATTATAAGCTTTGAGGAATCTGAACTTTATTAGTGCACCTTTATGAAAATTAAAAAGCAATTACCGGCCTCGTCTAATAATTTTAGAGTTAATATGGACTTATTTTATTTAGGAGACATAAAGTAATGGAAATAGCAGTAACGTCATGGGATGTCACAAACTGGATAGATAAAAATATTCATATTTCTTCTTCTGCCGTTTCCTTCTTCTTCTTCTTTAGATAATAGCCGGTTATTCATGGCTCCATGAAATTGAATAGGATAAGAAAGAATGCATCCGTGCATCTTTGTGATAACTCTGATATTACATATATATTCGTCTGTAAGTCACGGGACATTAGCCTTTGCCCTGAAGAAAATCTCAAGTATAATGCAATTTATGATGACTTTAAATACATCGTATATAGTGAACACTATTCTAGATTACTTTTAAACAATAAACAATTACAGTACGTCCATAACTGTATCGTATGCGTGAGCTTGGTTATTTTGAAACCAAATGAAAATAGTAACGAAACAATGTTTAAGTTTGTTGGAAATAAAAAAATTGTGGAGCATGAACGAATTTAACAAACTGTATCATCCTATAATGCTTAGATAACTCAATTAATTCATGATTAACTACAAATCAGTTCATGGTGTTCGTCATTTCATCGATTCAAGCATAAACAAAAATTTACAGAAAATCGGAGCCTCTCTAAATACTACCCAAAGGATTGCTCAGGTCCTTCAAACTTCATTCTCAACCGCGCAGATACGTTCCTCCGAAGTTTTCTCACGGGGATATTTATACAGCGTCCTCAATTAAGCCGGTGACAAACCGCCCCCACGATCGGCGAATTAATCACGCGTACACCACACAGATTCAAGTATCCCAGGATCAGCGAGCCTGCCCTCATAAGTCAAAAGATTCCGATGGTACACTTTCATAATCCAACAAGACCTCAATCAATCTCCGGTAATCCGACCATCGCCCGAAAAAGCCGGCGAAATTACTCGATCCTGAAACAACAATCCAGGAGCCACCGGCACCGGTCCCTCTCTTCAAGATTAATCAAAGTTGATTGCGAACAGATCATTACAGCTCCGTCCCCGCGGTGACTGCGAGCACAATAAGCTCCCAATAGATACTTTCCCGGAGTCCGTGGGAGTTGAATTTCTCTCTTGAAGGAACAAATGAGGGAGAGAGAAAGAGAGCTTTCTCTCCCCCGGCGAGAGAGAGAGAGAGAGAGAGAGAGAGAGAGAGAGAGAGAGAGAGAGAGAGAGAGGGACACAAGATGGAAAGAGTTCAGGCAAGGATCCATCCTGAGCCGTGTCAGCCAGAGACACGGTGTACAGGAATGGAATAAATTACGCGATGAAAGAGGGGTTCTAACAGCAGGGGGTCGATTGTAGAGTGGTGGGAGGTGAGTGGGACTCGTCGCGAGGACAATTTTCCTTGATCAAACCGCAGCATCGGGACTCTCCAGGACTCCGGTGGTCCAATAACTGAGTTATTGCTTGGTCGCTGGTGGCCGATACACGAATGGGGCGGTTGCGCGTTACCAGTCCGCTACACGTCATATGGTGGATCCCTTTGTATCAGCCTATTCAGGGGAACCGCGGCAATACCAACGACGTACATTCCCCGCGTACAACGAGCCGGCCGGCACGTAATACGCGATGCCTCGGTGTGCGTCGAAACGTGAGCCCTAACGACGCGGAACGTTGGAACAAACCGTGTCCTGTGCCTGGCAGCTCGTTCCCTCTTCCGTTCCTCCTATGCTTTCTCTCCCGCCCCTCATCTTCCTCTTTACCCCCTCGTCCAACTCCTTTCTCTACCGAGAAACATCACCGGTACCCGTCCCACCTAACCGCCGAGTGCTTTCTATTTCTCCGTGACAGTACCTATATTGGTACCCTAGCGTCCTCTACGCCGTGTGCCCGGGAGGAGTCATTATTGATGGTTACTACTCCGAGAGCGAGCAACGATCGGCACGAGTCCCGGTTTGGTCAGAAATTGGGTTAAACTTGGACGAGTGGTTGTTGCGAACCGTGCTCTTTTCGGAGTCGAGGCTACAGCTCGAATCGTAGCAAGAGATGGGAATAGTTTGACTCGCTGTTTGACTTAGATCCACCGGTAACCATTTTCGCCCCGGCGAGTTTGTTTGATCTTGTTGGATAACGTCGGAATTTTGAAGAACCTTGAATTGACTTGACGGCGGAACGTGGGAATCGGGACATGATGTGGATTGGTCTTGTGGAGTGTCTTTGCTGATGATGGTTCGGATGGTGCGTGATTATGTTTGATGGATTAGAGTGTTTGCGCTTGAAGTGGAGGGTTTGTGTAGGTGGCGCTTGAATGTGTTTAACTCTCTATGTATAGCATAGTGAGAAAAATTGTTTCATCCTTTACAAGGTAGGGTATGACGTACCCACAAAATAAGTATCTCTTGTATAAATATACAGGGTGTTTCATGTGAACCTATCCATGCAATTATCTCGTGAACTATCATTTTGAAATTATGCTTGACATGATAATTAACTGAGCAGCTCCAGCATTTACGATTTCCTATTGTAGGTATAATTTTTATGTTAATGTTACAGTACGAGTGCGAATGTTAATTTTTAAGATTTTTTATTTAGGGCCGGCGTCTATTTAACTGAGTATATGGATATTTATATTTTGTATGTCATGTGTTTATTGCTAATAATATAAATTTGATTTTCAGTAATACTTTCGCGTCTTCGGCATTACGTGTTTGTTCAAATGAATATGCATATGTTGAATATTTATCCTAACTGTACCTAATGCAGTATGAGCTTGTTCATTTCAGCATGAACGTGACTATTGCTTCTATTTATTCAAGAGAATCTGCATCTACACAGTTAGTGTCACTATTTGTTCAGCATGACATGAACTTGCATGTTGATCGTGTTTGATCGTGTTTAGCAGTAGAACAGTGTATGTTCCATTAACAACAATATATTCAAAAATTACCGAAGTGGGGAGTGGCTTCGTTTTGGCAAATACAGTAAGACCTCGATTAACCGGATCCCGATTATACGCAAATATGCGTTTAAATATGATTATATTATGAAGGGAAATAAATTTTCAAAAATAAAAAATTTGTTTTGGAATATAATGTACATTCTAATTATTTCCTCGGATATCGATTATCCATCGGTCCTTAATTTATCCGGGCTGTTTGTCTCCCGATCAAGCCGGTTAATCGAGGTCCTACTGTATAAATAAATAATAATAAATTTATGTAAGGGAATTATTCGGTTTATAATTTAAGAAAAAAATGTTATAGAACATTTAATTGACCAAGAGCTATACAGAAAATTTCGCAATCCGGTTATTACTCGCGCTGTTAACAAAATTCACAAGCACTTATTGGACAGTAATGTTATTAACATAATTATCGTTGAGCCCCGACGAACCGAAAATTACCGCGAACTCCGTAATTGCAACTTCACGATCGCCTAACGCGCGGCAGGTTGTTTACCGTGGTCGGATCAATAAATTGCCGGGTTCTTGTAAATTTTCTACCGCAAGCCGCAGCACGGACGAATTTCTGACTCGCCGCAAAGGAACGGGACAACGGAGAACATTCTCCCTGATCTAATTTCGAAGGAAGCCACTTAATTTAAATGTCCGCCCTCCACCGCCGGTGTCGTCCCTCTCCCGTCCTTTATCGTTCTCCCGGGGACGGAATTAATTGCTTCTTAAGGAACTGGAATTATGTTTTCAAGAGCCACACCTCGCTCCCGTCAACTCTCCTCCCTTCGACCCTTTCTTCCTCGTGAGGAGCACGCCGGTGTGTCCTGCGATGCTGAATAAACCCGCCGCATTTCACCGGCGAAAAATAATTATTGTTAACGATTCTGCCAGTGTGCGAAGGACGAGCCCTGGACGAGTCGTCGGTGGAAGGTTGTTCCCGTGCGACCATGACGAGGAAACCCCGAACTCGATCAAAGTATTCGTTTACGTTCCCGTGATGACACGAACTTCTTCCGACTAATTGGTAAATGGTATCACGGTTTACATAGGATACTGATTGCCGCGCTGCTTGTCAACCGGGAAGCGTTCATTAAGCGATAAATGAGACGTGACGCTGTTGACTGATAAAGCTAGCAAGAAAAATATTTGGATCGAAGGAGCACGAAGTTGCGAAGGAATCCGAGGTGTGTGTCAAATTGTGGCCACTCCTCGTGGAAATGTCACACTTTGTAAAGCTTCTTCGTTTCAGACTGTGGTGATAGACATCGAGTTGATCGCGTCTGACTATCGCTGGACGTTACTACTTACTGTGAATGCAAGTTCTTGTATCATGTATGCACATAGTGTTTAAACATCAATTAATAATTTCATAAATACTTTTGTACTTTCCTTCGTTCTTCATCTTAGTTCTAATTGACTTATTTAGAAAATGATAATGACTTTAACACTAAACCTACCGAGCCTTAAAAATAACTGGTACATGTTCCCTTATAAAAATGACAAAATTGATTTTATTTAGACTTTGTGCAGCTTCTATTGTAACATGTGCTCCACTAAAGCTCCACAATCATTTCTTATAAAATTATCTTTATTATATCAATAATCGTAAAATCAAAAATCTGGAACTGGTCATTTTGACCGGTAGGTTTAGTGTTAAAACTGGTAAAAAACACCAGATGTAATTATTTCACCCCCTTCTCTCACACGTATTATTACAGAAGTCGCAATTTTTAATATGAAAGCAATCGATGAAGTGTTCCAAGGACTGCTCTCGCTGTTGCATTAAACATGCTCGTTGTTCATCTTTCTCATAAGAAAATCTCATGTTCGTCGCAGTTTCCAATTACGAGTGCGAGCTTTCGACGTACAGCTCGGGCGATTTCTGTCGAAAATAAAATCACGCTTCTAGGGAATCACTTCGCACGGACTACGAATTACAGTTATTAAAACAGTCGTGCGCGGAGGAATATCCATTGAAATGGGGCCGAACGGTAGGGTAAGAGGAATTCGACACAGCATTTGTGCGGGATAAATTTATACAGATTTCATTCAGAGCCGCGCCGATTCGACGTGAATTACGAAAGGAATGAAACGTCGGTGGTACTGGAATCCGATAAACTTCGTTCGCGCGATACACATATGCGATTTCGTATTTGCGATCCAGTTGAAGCGTCATGCTACCCGAAATCGATTTCCGACCGATTCATCTAACGGTTACCGTAGATTTTTTCTCTCTGTCTCGCTGGGCGTTCTTCCACTGTTTCCTCTGGCGCGGCCGCCATTCCGGTCCCGACCGATTCCCACTCCCCTTTTTCCTTTCCGTTTCACGTCAGATGACAGCCAATTTTTATCCCGGTGATTGCATTTGCAATTCCCATGCGAAACTCCCCGCTCCCAGTCGCGTCTTTCGCACACCTCTGATCCGATCCTCAATTCTTTCGAACAGCCTCCACTTTTTGAAGCGGAAATATATTTCAAACCCCCGCGGCCCCGGGACGATGAAAACACGATCTTCCGCTTTTTCTTTCGCCGTTTTTACATTACTCACCGGCGGCACGGCGCGGCAACGCCAATGAAATCCAGTAATTCAATCGTTTCGCTCGGAGTTCGGCATTAATCGATTAAAATTTTAATCAAGATTGAAAAACTTATCGACTGAAACGATTGAAAAAGTAATCATTGAAAAATCGGCGATTGATTCAATCAATTGATGAAGTTAATCGTTGATTAAAAGAAAAAGTCATCGAAAAATCGGAGACTTAATCGATTGTTGAAGTTAATCGCCACACATAATGATCTATCCATAAATTGTAATAATGAGGGAAAGAGAGACGCGCTACGATGGTCGTAGCTTTCCAGGAACAATAACCTCAAACATAAAAGCACGTAAACAGAGTTTGTATTATAGACCAAATGACAATACAACTTAGTAAGGAATGTAATCGTTAATCGCAATTAACGACTAAAGTAGAAATTTAACCGTTATTCCCAATTAACAATTAATAAGTATTCAATCGTCAACCGCAATTGACGACTAAACTAGAAGATTAAATGTTAATTGCGATTAACGATTGAAGTAGAAATTCATTCGTCAATCGTTGATTAAATTTTTGCCCAACTTTGGTTTCGCTGCGTGATGTTTTTTTGCACTTCGTTCACTCTGCAAAAGCTATTGGAGATTCTTAGAGTCCGTTAGTTACAACCCTTTTTTATTACTTATAACTTATTACTTATAACTTATTACTTATAACCCTTTGCGGAGGGTTAGTCATAGTTTAGTCGTAGTAAAAAAGGAGAAGTTGCGCGATTCGTTTTCAATTGTCATAAACATAGATAAAGACACTACGGGCTGCTGATACAGAATAAATTTTTGTCCATTGAATGCTTTGTTTCCGAGAAAATCTAATTTTTTAAATGAAATAAAATTTTAGAAATTATGCATATTACATAGTCGTATTAAATTTTGTCATTTTATTAACACGTTGACTGTCACATGAGAATCGACAAAGATCACTAGATTATATAAATTGCAATAATTGTGTCACACATAATCAAAGTATCAAAGATGAAAACTGAGTTTCGAATGAGTACTTTACCCGCTGATTGGAAGTATTATGCCAGAGATTTCATGATCAGTGATGAGCATAATATCATTTTAGTGCGCACTGATTAAACTTGCAGAGTTCCCAGTTATACGAACGATTTAGGATCCATTTTGATATACGAGTACCATAAAACTCTTTCGAAATAAAAGAGAAAGTTAGTGTTCAACCAATCTGAATCTATGGTTGGGTATTCCAAGTCTTTATTATCAGTTAAAACTGGAGGATCCGGATCTATATGATTCATAGCAATGTGTATTATATACAGAGTGTCTCGCAAACCGTGGACAACCGATCGGGAAGTAATTCTACCTGTGAGTTGAAAAGAAAGAATACGATTTGTGACCTTGTATGACCTTGAATATCATTGTGTCGTATACGAATGGATTCGTTTTGTCATACGCTTTCATATAAATAAGTACATAGCATTCTAAAAAAATAATGCAGATAAAAGAACTACCCTAGTAGCACAAAATATTGTATAGATATTCATATGATATTAAAAAGAGATCCAATCTGTTTTTTAATATTCAAATATACGTACAATATTTATTTTACATTAAGTAACAAATATTTTTTTTCAAATATACAATAAATATGTATTTCGTGTTACGAGAAAAATATTTTTTTCCAAATGTAAGATAAATGTTTATTTAATGTTGGGAATAGAATATTTTTTCCTAATGTACAGGTAATATTTATTTTATATTATGACATAAATATTTCTTTCTCAATATAAAATGAATTTTTATTTAATGTTAGAAACAGAATATTTTTTCCCTAATTTTCAAGAAATATTCTATATTTATCATAAAAGAAATATTTGTTCCATAATATGGAAGAAATACACATTTCATATTATGAATAAAATATTGGTTTCAAATATAGAATAAATCTTTATTTAATATTAAACGTAAAATATTTACTTTGAATATATGTTGTGCGCGTCACTTATTCGATATAAATTTACATTATAAGAATATTATTTAATTATTTAGGTTTTCTTATATTCAGCTATTTACAGGGCAGTCGTAAACTACCCTAGTAGCACAAAATAGTGTATAGACATTTATATGGTATTAAAAAGAGATCCAATCTGTTTCTAATATTTAAATATCGGGTGATTCACGAGAAACAGGTCACCTAAAGAGTTCCGTTAGGCTTAGAGATAGAAGAAAATGTTACAGAAAAAAGTAAAATAAATATTTAAAAAATATGGACTAAGTATTCATAGAATATAACATAAATATTTATTTTATATCTTTTAAATATTGATTGTATATTTCCTGAGTATTTACTTTACATATTTTAAATATTTCATTCATATTTGATGAATATTTAGTTTACATTTCTTTAACATTTATTTCATATATTTCCTGTATCTCTATATAATATCTCATCTAATATTTTTTCCATATTAAAAAATGTGACTTAAAAATATTATTTTAATATTTGAAAAAAGTTTAAACAATATTTTGTGCTACTACGGTACCATTACATTGCTTGCAAAAAATATAATTTTTTCCTTCATCATTTTTTTTTCTAATGTTTACTATTTGCAAGAAAAACGCTGTCTAGTGTTAACGTGAATATCCTGTATATACACGAAGTAGAATCGGCAGGTCATGGTCAGACGCGCCAGCCGATTCCTATCCAATAGCACACGTATTCACTGAATTTTCAAACTCGATTTACTCAAAAAACGAAGCGTCAAATAAAAGAATTGTATTCCTCCTTTTCGACTCCCTTTCGCGTATAGAATTACTTCCCAATCGATTTCCGCCGTATACAGGCGACTCTGTATATAATCTGGATTATGCGCGTTTCATTCGGGTTATAGAAAAGTTCTCCTTTCAATAAAATGACCACATTGATTCTATAGAATTCATAAAACTTGAATGTAGCGATTCCGAGAATAGCACGCGATTCGGCAAACTTAATTTTATTTCACGATTTCACGACTATACCCGGTAAACACTATTGAGTTACATTAATCATTCATCGATTTTTCAATCGAACCGTTTTATCGCTAAATCCATTGGAATTCAATTGATGTTTCTAGGACGGTGCACAAATTTTTCAAATGAAAGTGTGGTAGTTTGCGGCAGTAAATAATTAAAAAAAAAACAACAACAGAACGCATCGCGTTTCGCGCTCGTGCGAATAGTTCTCGCCGGAGGCGATAGAATCATAAACCAGTTGTTCACCTTGAAAACGGATGTGGAATAATAGAACGATGGCCCGCAGGATTCGGCTCTGGTCGAAATCCGGCGTCAGATAAATCGTCTCCGTGGAAGAAGGGCGAGCACACCTAGAGATTTTCGAGAGTACACTCCTGGACAAAATGGTAGCACGCGCTATCTTTAATTTCGCGGAAACTGCATAGAATTTCTGAATGAACCACACGGTATCGTAATTAATAAACGATTTATGACAAACAACCATTCGTGTCCTTGTGAATAGCGCACTGCGTGATCATTTTTATCAGTAGTTCGTGAATGATTATGCAATCAACAATTAGTTTTATGTTTCAAAAGTACAGTTAAGCCTAACTGGCTTAAGCCAAAAAATCAAGAAGCAGCTGTTTCTGAAAGGGTATAGCAGGATAAGTAAATTTTAATTATTAATCAATTTCCCACCCCTCCGTTTAAGGATAATGTGGGGATGAAAAACCTAAACTTCACTACTAGCATTATTTGAGATATTCTTTAGAATTTTAAATACGTACTAAGGATGAACTTTATTTAGTGACAGGTTCCCGCTTCCTTCATTGGATAATTATTTTGGGTGTTTCATTAAAGAATTAAAGATGGCTCACATGTGCTTTTGTCTAGGAGTGTACGAGCGTGCGAGAGACAGACACACGTGCGGGACGTTTTCTTTTTTGTGTTCAGGTGGCGTCGATGAATCTCCCGGAGGTGCCACGGAGCCGATAAGGTTCTCGCCCGGACCTAGCCGGCGAAAATGAGAGCTTCCGCGGGCGCACGAACAAGTCTTGCTCCGATAAATTTCAGAAAATCTTATCTGCTGGGACAAGGGGGATGCTCCACAGGCCTCGACTTGTAAAATGGATGACGGACGGTATCCCTCGCGTGTACACCGGCCTCCTCGCTCAATAAAGTTCGGCGTGCCTCGTCGAACCGGCACCGACCATAATAAAGACGAATCGGTGCTCGCCGGTAAAAGTTGCTAAGTGGAAATTTCACGGACCATCACGAGCAACGCTATCCGCCGAGAATCTTCCTTAAAGAGAATTCATAGAGTCCCGGAAAATGAAAACTAATGAGTCTTATTCCTTTTTGCGCGAGACACCTTCCATTGCTCCGCGAACTTCGGAATTGCTTCAGTATTTTCACTATTTTCGTTTGCGTTTCGTAGAACCTGTTTGAGTTACTTTTAAATACTGCAGCTCTATCAATTCTAAGAGCTCTAACAGTTCTAACAGCTCTAATAGTTCTAACAGCTCCAACAGCTCTAACGGCTCTAACAGTTTTAACAGCTCTATAAGGGGCTATTTTATAATTATTTCTACTTTATAAAAATGACGAGAATGTACTTATTTTTATGTGTAATTTGAATAGTATAAAGTGGTCAGTATCCCGCATGAGTTGTTTTTTTAATACTGTTCTTTCTCGTAGTTTTCAAGGTCATCAATGTTCTTTTTCAAATAACTATATACGTATATATAACTATATATAAAAATTCATGCAATAGAGGATTAATAATGTTAATATTGTAGTATTGATAATATTATGATCTGCAGTCTAGATTATACTGTCTATAAAAGGATTATAAAAGAATATGATGAACGTTTCATTATAATAAGACCCAATGTTTCTGTTATTTAAATCTTGACTGAATAACAACTTTAATTAGTTCAAGTGACTGCACATAATGTATGCAAGTCAGTCAAGTTGATCAAGCAAGTCCCCACGACAGTGAAGACAAAGTTAAACGTTCCCGGCTGGTTATCTACTGGTAGTAAAAGAATAATTGCACATTGGACGTTACGTGATCCTAGGTTTACGACCGTAGTTCCCGGACTGTAAACGTTCCGTTGTAAAATTTACAGCCGGGAAACACCGTTCTGAGCGAAGCTTGAAGATATCACACGCCTCGCGCCGTATCTTTCATGCCTGACAAACATGGGTCTATTCTACTGACTACAGTATAGTTTAGGGAAATCAGTGTACCAGCAGAATTACAGTCTCGATGAGAATCTTGCCTACTAAACTCATTGATGGTCTTAACAGTACGTGACTATTAAAGAACTCACGCCTTTTTAATCACCGTCACGGAATTTATTCACTTTAGTATTCAAGAGTTGACGGCTCTTTAAATACCGTTACGGAATTTACTCACAGAAATTACTCATAATTTTATTATTTCAAAATCCGTAGCTACAACTCCGTTACGTTCGTGGAATAATAATTTTATTTAACATGTTATCTTTTAATATATTCTATATGTCAATTGACAGTTTTACACCAGTGTATAAAAATAACAAGAATGTATTTATTCAAACTTTTAGTGATGTCCAAAAAAAATAAATTTTTGAATAACTCCTCTTCATTTTTACAGATGCTGTAATTTCATTGTTAAAAGTGCTCAAATAAATATCAAATAACCTTATAAAATTCCGCGAAGAAAATCGAATTTCGGAAAATTAGTAAGTAGATTATTGTGGAATAAGTGAATAAAACAATTTCAAGAGCAATATTTTCACCTCGAGAAAATAAATTTTTGAATTACCTCCATTAATGCATTTCTACAATTTCAATAATAGAAAAATAAAAGAAATCTGTCACTTTGAGAGATCCTGTAATTTCATTATTAAAAGTGCTCAAATAAGCATCGAATAAGTGAAGAAAATCGAATTTCGGGAAACGAATAAGTGGATTATTGTGGAATAAGTGAGTAGAACAATATCAAGAGCAATATTTTGTCCTCGAGAAAAGCGAATGTTTCCACTCGATCCCGAGCAATCCAGAACCCACTCGAGTGGACCGGTTTAAGCAGTTCTTGGCTGTTTGCATTTTAATATCGCGGCCGAGGAGATGCACGGTGTTAGTGCAACAGGTGACGCGATTCGAAATTGTCAACGTTTCGTCTGACGATAAAATCGGATCGTAGTTCACGCGTTACGCCCTTCCGCCGCAGGGATCTCAGACAATTTCTCAAATCGTGCGCCGCGGCAATCAGACGCGTTTCAACGCTGTCACGCAACGGACAACACATTTGCATAACGTGCTGACGTCTCGAGAACGCTTTTTCTTCGTTACGCCGACGACGACGCGACGTTGTGCACTATTATCATTATGGTAATGTGACTAGCAACTGAACTGATTCAACAACAGAAAATTTCATGTATTTTCTGGTAATTTTTTAGCGTAACACTTTTTCATGAAACTTGTCTTTTGTCGATCCAAAATTGAAAATTAGAGTAAGTCTTTTATATACATTTATTATTCGTCCCAGCTATACCATTATATAATTTATTCATTCAAAACGTAAATATAATTATTTACTTCCTTATTATCACTTAAAGTTTATATTGTAGAAGACCATAAACGCAGGAGCTTTTAACAATATAGTAAGAATAATAATAATAATATAGAAATTAATTATACAGTCTTATGTTGGAAACATATTATGGAAATTTACTTAAGCGTGCATTCTCTACAGAATATTAATTAATAAATTCTTAGTTTTTCTTCCTAAATGGTTCCAGCAATTTAGAAATGATGTCACGAAGATATATGAATGGTGAAGCTTGTGTTTTATAATTTTTAATGGTTTTTGCGCGGTATAAAGGCACGAAGGTTCACGGTTCAATTATTCCTTTGATTAAGGAAATGTACTTTGCTATCGGAACTTCCCAGCACAATACAAATTGCCGGAGAATGAAGTCTAGTTTCTTTGTTGGCGTACACGTCTTCGCAATGGCAAGTTACATACTTCACAGTCACTCACATTTACCCTTTCATCGATCTTCACACGCTGCTCCCATTTCTCCTTTTTACCATTGTTTACGTCAGCTCCGTGTACAGGTGAGCCGCTATAAAATCCCACAATGATTCACTTTGATATATGAACCCCTATAGCTACGATCTCCATATACGTATGGTATTCACGAATTTATACTTCGTTTAGTAATAAATTGGAGAATTTCCAATACGAAGTGTAAAATTAAGCCACCTGTATAATAGCAAAAAATAATAAATAATGATATTAAATAGTAAAAGTGGAAAATTTTAATAAATCACACAGTTTTGTATTATTCTTTAAACTTAAAATTTTTGGAACAGAATAAATATAACGAAAGTTCCTTTAATATAAATGTACATTAATAATTTATATTTTTTCGTTAGCTATATTACCTACAGTTAAAGATTGAAAAATTGTAAGGATCTGATGATGTGATCCTGAAGGTGCATGCACATAATTTATTACTTGAGATTCTAAGATTGCGATAAAATAATTTTGCAAAGTATTTACACATGCAGTTTTCATATCTTTTCGCGGTATCATTGCAAATATAAATGTCGTTTTAAACTGGCTGCGTTAATGACTAAATTTTGCCTGCTGGCTTAATTTACCCTGCATTGAACAGCTCCGACTAAGTAATACCATTATCGAACCTGTATGCATAATTACATCAAAATAATTTTCGAAACGCACGCGCTTGTTTTACAAAGGAATATTGAATGTGGTAATCATGGCATCAACCGAGGTAGACACGGCAAACTCTCTGGAAATTACGATATAGTAATTTATGAATGAATTTTATTGACACAACAGATGGGTAAATAATTTTATTACCAACTTGCAAATAATGATAATTTGCCAAATTTCAGTAATCAAACGGTTCCAAATATTTATCGTTTATACCCCTAAACATTTACACTCATAAATCCTAACGAATATCATAGACTCGTATTTATTCGACACGCTTGCATCGAAATCTAGAAACACTATTATCTAAAACCATGGACTGTATTGTTTCAAATCCTTCTATTAGGTTGTTGCATATGAAATGTCCGATTTTAGAATGCAACTCTTAGAAAACGTTTCGATCAAGAAATGCTATTACAGTCTGTAGGTTTATTATATAAAACTTTGAGGTACAAAGCTAATCCTTAACACTAAACGTACCACGACCGGTCAAATGACCGGTTCTAGATATTTTATTTCACAATTAATGAAATTACAAAGATGCTTTCATAAGAATTGATTTGTTAAATATTTTTATTAGATTATAATAAATTTTATTATAATAAGAATCGCGCAAAGTCTAAATAAATTAATTCTTGTCATTTTTGTAAGATAACCACGTGCCTGTTACTTTTATAATTTCATATTTATTGTATAATTTTACTTTTAAATAAAGTTTATTTCAACGTCAACCAACGCGACTGTCGTGTGTTCCTTTTATATGTTTGGATAAATAACTTGTTGACAATAGCATTATGTGATTTCTGTGATTTCTGTGATTTCTCTCAAAATGTGGTGATTAACTAACCAGTAGTCGTTGATGATAAAAAGTATCACAAAATCAAGATAACAACCTTGTGAATGAAAAATGTGAATGACCATAACATCTTATTTTTGTCGTAATACAATCAAGAAACTTAAAATTTCTGGATAGAATACATTGGATACACAGAATTGCGTTTGTTTCATGTCACTGAAAAAAATCGGACATTTCATATGCAACAATCCCTAATATACAGTGGAGGACCAAAGTATTCGTACGCCCTTTAAAACAGAATAACTATAATTGTACCAAACGACCTGATGTTTTGTAAGCAATTAGAAGCATTGGTTTACTAAATGATCTGCAAAAAAGATTTTCCAAAAATTACAATCTACAAGGTTGCATGCAAAAATAAAATCAGCATTTGTTAAAACTGTTTTATTTGGGCCCTTAATGAAAATTTAAAATATATGTTTGTGTAGATCTATGTTAGTTATACACATACTGAGAATTTCATCAAAATCGATTAACATATCCAAAAGCTACAAGTGGTTAAATGTGGCGAAAGTCATAGTTTCTCGCGACTTTTGGTCAGTTTCTGCTTAAAATCCACAGATTCTTACATCTTACGATGCGTGTCATTTTTTTCTGCGTCAACTGATGTCGATGAAATTTTCAATATGTATATAACTAACATAGATCCACAAAACATGTATTTTAAATTTTCATTAAGGGCCCAAATAAAAAAGTTTTAAAAATGCTGTTTTTATTTTTGCATGCAACCTTGTAGATTGTAATTTTTGATGAGAAACCAATGCTTCTAAATCAATGCTTACAAAATAGTTGCTTATAAATATTGCATAAAAAAGTTATCCTATTTTAAAGGGCGTACGAATACTTTGGTCCTCTACTGTATGTATAAGAATTTACACTCTAGTTATAACGAAATATAAATAATAATTATGAATAGTTTTCGATAGGAATAAATGTGAGAAGAAATATAAGAATTGATTATGGCCCCAGCCCAGACCTTTTCGAATAATATGGTGCTTCGTATGAAAAACTCTAGGCATAATATTCTCCTCCAGTTTTTCGGTAAATTAAATATTTTTCCCGGCAGTGTAGCATACAGGCCTTCCCCGAGTACGTGAAAGCATTTTCAGTGGAAGTAGGTCCCCGCGATGAATTATTGACGGGCCTGTGGTCGACTTCGTCTCGTTGGGAAAGTAATTTATAGCTTAACAGGAACCCTCAGCGAGGCTTGCAATAACAACTCGTGCCGCGATCGAATATTCCTGTGTAAAATGTCACCGACAGCAGAAAATATCGCGAGCCTGCAGGAAGAAATCGTGGCTGGTCACTTACCACGAAACAGAACTTTGCCCCCAGGGTTTGCAAGAACAGTTTCATCCAGTTTAAACTATAGACATTCAAATCTTTCGAAGAACAAAATTATTCTTCATGCAGATTTATCGCACCATTTTGTATAGTTTATAACTCGTAAATCAATTGACCAATTTCTTTCATCATGAACATATAACTTATATTAATCTATAAAACACATTTTTTAAATGTTTGTGACCAACCCAAATAGAAAAGCTGCAATAAGAAACTTCTAGTATTTATTGTTATTTATTTATTTGGCAGAGAAACGGAAGTCGTTTGATCCAAAACAGTTTTTCTGATTTGAAGTATTTGCCATTAATTATGAGACTACTGTATGCAATAGTTGAATATTTTAAATTGATATTAAAGTATGGTGTATTAATAGAGTTCTCCTTACTTTGTTTTGAGACTGAAACTAGATACTTTGCAGAAGACAAGTAAGTACCTTATTGCCTTCGTGAGGTTTTAAAAGATTACAGCGGCGGACAATAAGGAATTGCAAACTATGTGCAAGAGATTCATTCTGCGGCTTCGGTTAAGCTCGCTAAAATATGAAAGACTTCCTTAAAGAGGTCTATAAGGAGTGACTATTAACTTTCCGCCTTATTATACGCATTAAGCTTTATGAAATGGAGACTCAAGCAAAAGAAATGAATGTGACGAGCAATATCGAGTGCACTATTATTTTATAAACTATTCACAGACATTAATTCATGTACAAAATAAAGAGAATAAACATTTTTCGCAATTCTTTAAGTCACTAACGAAGATATTTAAAAAACCGATTTTGAAAATGCAGCAAATACACGTGCTATTAGACGCGTCTGACCATAACCAACCAATTCTACTTCCTCCCTTTAAAGTCGATTTTCTCGAAAATGAGACGTCAAACGAAAAAATTTTATTCTTTTTTTCGACTTATTTTTACGTTCAGAATCATTTCCTGCTCACACCCTATAGGGTTAGGGTTATACAATTTATTGTATACAGAGAAATCCAAAAATGATATGTTAAATATCTTCGTACAAAATGAGCGTTGCGCAAAAAAGCTCGGAGACGTGTCTGCTTATTTTGAAAGCGTATCAATTGTCCAATTTCTTTCAAACATATCAGTCGCTGTGTTTGTGATCTTCGGAGCATATTTTCCAGGTTCCTGAGCCACTGGGAATAATTCTCCAGCTTTTTTAATCTAAAAGTTGAGCACTAATTTTTCCATTCCTTCTGGTTCCAATATCTCGACATATAATGCAACGTAATACTTTCCAAAGAATAAGAACTGGAAACTGATAAAAGAAGTCAAAGTTCGTTCAGTTCCTTTAGAATCTTCGACGCTCTTCACGCAGTAAGAAGTCTGAGAAACTTCGATCCTGACTATTGTTTCTTTTGAGTCTGTCGACTGCCGACACAGTCGGGTAGTGGCACTCTACCCGGTCGCGACGCCATTTTCTTCGATCTTTTCTCGCTGACGATTGCTATGCTCGATTGACGGGAGGTGCTTCGACTTCGCTCTAGGACAAACCTATGATCAAATGGAGAGATTGGGGACTTCCTATTCACTGACTTATCGACTCTAAACCGGGAAGATTTCCGTCAGGTCATTTCGAGGATTATCTGCTTTTTATTGGAGTCTTATGCTATCTGGAAAGTAAGATACCGTTGCGTTTTATCATAATGGGAGAACACACGTCGAAAATGTTGTTTAATGTTGATCGCTATGAAAACCTCGCTTTTCACTTCGCACGCAGTTCTTAAATCCTCAACCGAATACACAGAATGTTCCGTAAAAATGTTTATATTTGAATTCGCTATTCTTAAGCAATCAAACTCTTTATACCATGTATAAACTGCTTAAACTCAGCCCAAAATTAACTCGGAATTTACACATGTTGTGTGTGCGCTACTTACACCGACAAACTCGGAATTTATACATGTTACGCACGCGATCCTGGAAATTTAGTTGCAACGGATAATTTCGGCGGGTAGCTGTATGTGTTCTGTGTTCCAGTGTATCATTAATGCAGTAATCTACTTATTGAAGCCCGGCGACGCTACTGTACTACAATTTACACGGTATTAATGCACCCGGATAATGATTTAATCAGAGAATGAATCCGGATCATTTTTATGTAGTTAGTTTAAGAATAAGATTGATCAAAACAAACCAAGAAATTCTGAAAAGTAAATTTTGTTGAACATGATACTTAAATGACATGATTATTGCTAATTTTTCCAAAGAAAGTTAAAAATATCTATTTAGCATTAATTGCTACGATTTGATTGGACATTCCATTAAAAAATATTTGCATTCTGCCTAGAAAAATCACTACTTTCTGTAGCTCAATAATTGTCAATAAATGTACAATGGAATACGGTATAAATAAATATAATAACAAAATAAATTAGTTCGAACAAGTACGACATTTGGGAATGATTTTTGAATTGGTTGTGGAAATACAGTGGACCTCAGAAAAACTGAATGTGCGGTCAGTGTAAAAAATATTCGTACACCCTTCAAAACGAATAATTTTTTAAAAATTGGACCAAGCGATTTGAGTTTTCTTGAGATGTTAAAGGGATTCATTTTCTAGGTAATGCGTAAATATAATAATTATTTTTAAAAATTGCTATTGGTGGCAATTGGGATGAGGAAAGTAATAGTCACAATTTTTACCCACCACGCACATAATATATTGTAAATTTAATTTCGGAACGGTCATGGGAAACCTCGATCACTTTCTACTACAGCATTTAATTGCACTGAAAGTTCCACTTTCGCTGACGTTCCATTTTCGGTCCAAAAATCGACGCTAACACTCCATCGAAAAAGCCCCACGCACATTAGTTCCTCTGGACAACGCGAAAGTCCTGTAGATAAATCCAAAATGGATACTGGCAGAGCTTCTGCTTCCGCCCCGGTTGAATCCGTTTAGATTTCCATCGAACGGACGCGGCGGCCGCGCAGAAACACAATGCGGGAAGAAAAGTCCTCGATTCGGTCGATCCGGTAATATCCGGTGTTCGTTCGACCCAGAAATTTCGAAGCACGCTAGAAAAAAGGCCACATGGGGCTGGAGAAAAGATCGCCTTATTCCTCGGCTTCGAGACGGCACAATGGCCATGGGGTTTTCGCCCATTCAGAGGGGAAATAACGACCGGAGCGATTTCCAATCTCTCTGACCAAAAATCGCGCTTGATCTTTGCACAGGCTGGAAGTGGGATCTAATGGATCTTTGGGAACCTTCCAGTTTCTGCTTTGATAGATCATTTCTTACGAGTAGACTGCGGATCTTTATGCAAAATAAAAATGTTTTGCATTGATTGTGGGAAGCAGGAATAACATAAAAATTGATTTCATCCCTTAACGATTTCGTTACATTAAAATTACAACATTCTTGAATTTTTTAAAACTTTCGCATATCGACAGCCACGATAGACGGCAGCACTGTCGCCTGTCACATTATTTCTCGCGGCTCCGCGACATGCTGCCGAATAATGAGAATTACGAGTCGTAAACATAAAAGTAGGACTTTTGAGGCAAATAGCACCCTAGATTGATCTTTTATCTAGCGATTTTGACTACTAAGAAATCCCGTCTTTGCATTATTGAGGTATCAGAAGTGGAATCCCGGACCCTTGCAATCGTATAGGTGGTCTAGCGGTGTGTGCACTCACACTCATTCGAGTAGACGCTACCCTTAAATATAGCGTTACATATTATGAACGAGAACGAGGAATAGAGAATACGCCGCATAGACAGCAAACAAGTATATGAAAGAAAAATATATCGCACTTCTTCAAAGTTCTGGGCTATAATTTGGAGAGCTGTATTTTAATTATATTGTATTTCAATTACACATCTGATTAAAATAATTAGTAATTGAATTAATTGAAAGGTTTGAATTATGTAATTCAGTTACGACGTAGTTGAATTACTATATAATTGAAATACAATGTAATTCAATTATGTAATTGAATTACAATGTAATTGAATTAGCACAACTCTGCTGTATATCCACGTTACAATTGACATTTTCGTGATAGCAGGTAAGCGTTCGGTGACACGCGAACGGCAACAGAGCTTTCATGACGTTCAACCGCGTGAAGACGATGGAGGGGTAGTAAGAGACACTTTAAGGGCGATTCCAAGGGTGCTCGTTTCAGTCGTTTCCCAGAATGGAAGAACGAGCTCGGTGGAAATTTCGCGGTTTCTCAGCGACGCTTTCTCAGGCTGGGTGTTTTGCCTGTCGCTATTTATCCGGTTCCTATCCTAGCGAGAATAAATCTCCCTCGAGGGGATAAAGACGGTGGTTCAGCTGCGCGCGCTATACGAAGAAGTCGGAAAGTGAGCCCGATGAGGCGGCCCGGAGGCCGACCGTGGAAGGGAGAAAATAGGGCGGCAGAAAACGCGCCGGAGAAATAGATTATGGCCGGCGGCGGCGAGGGAAACTCCGTTATTCCTCGAGGAAAAGAGATTACAAGATGTATCATCGCCGAGGCTTGCCAGAACTTTATGGGCCTGTAACCGTCACGGTAATCGAGTCCTTAATACGGTGTAATAACACCGATCCGGATGTACCGTCGTGATTTAGTCGATGAAACCGAAGGGAAAATGCTTTTTCCAAGCTGCTTCGCTCTAACTCATCCTCTCGTCTAGCGAGGGCCCGGTTTATTTAGAGCGTTTCATCTACAGCGGTGGACCAAAGTATACGCACACCCCTTGAACGTATACTTGACAGCCGAATGATATTAACCCTTTGCACTCGGATCTATTTTAACTGGAAAATCAAACATTTCTTTCGACCTAGAATAATTCTATTTTATATTAATTCTTTTCTTTGTATGAATATATGAAATTGATATAATACCTCACACAATACTTAAATGTTTAGTAATTGATTAGATACCAACATATTTAGTAATGAGATCTTCAGCGTTACAGTCAGAGACGCTAGTAGCGTTACTGAAACATCTGCTTGTATTTAGTAATGTAAACAATATTTTGTATAATGGTACAGCAATTTTTACTGGCGCCCCAGAGTCGCCACTCGAGTGCTAACGGTTAAGAAAAGTTGAAACAAAAGTTGCATGGTATTATTGTGTGTGCCCAACTGTGTAAACAACAATTTTTTAAAACATTGTTTTAGGAAGATATGTTAAACTAAAATTAAGTGAATTGTTCCATTTAAATGTTCCATAATTTCATCGTGATCATTTTAATTCAATAACTTCTTTGTATCACGATAATGATATTACCATTGGAATTCTCTTTTCACTGGAACTGAACAATGCAGGCAGCAGCGGTCAGCCGAGTCGACAGCTGATCGTGTTTTCAAATTATGATTTATACGTTATTATTATGATTTATACATTGTTATTACGATTTTCCGTTATACAGGGTGTGGCCGAACGGGTGGTATAACCGAGCAAGGGATGATTCTACATATAAAAATCAGACGAAAAATGGAATAACATTTTTTCGTTTGACGCCTCGTTTTTGAGAAAATCGAGTTTAGAGATCGGAAGTAACATTGGTTGGTCGTGATCAGACGCGTCAGACGATTCGAACAAAATCGATTTTCTCGAAATCGAGGCGTCAAACGGGAGAATGTTCCTTTTTCGACTTATTTTTACTGGTAGAATCATCCTCTGCCGGTTGTACCACCAGTCCGATCGCACCCTGTATGTTATTCGACCTTCGTTACATTGGTTATGTTACAGGATTTCAGTTGGTCCGGATTTATCGCACAACCAATGATGTTGCTCCTAAACTTTCCACGAATTTTGAACAGTACAGCTTTTTTCGCACATGTACAAAGTAAATCTCCAACGGTGAATACTGACGGAGTCAGGGGAGAAAAAATGCGTAGTATTTCTTTTACTCTGATAGAAGATACGTACGTTACCACCGAACACTTTAACATGTTACACATTTACATATCGACTATTTATTAGATTCTTTTTCTCCGTTACGGTTGTTTACACTTCTCGAAAAATGAAAAATAATGCTCGTGTGAAGTAACAAAAGAAAAATTTAATTTGTAGTAAAGTGCTTTCACAATAGATATTTTTAAAATTCGCGTTCGCAATTAATGTAGATATTAAATATGAGTAGAAATATAATTACAATTTCTTGTCTTAATTGTGTGCTCAATAACTCCATTGAATAAATAGTATCATTTTATTTTATTTATATTCTTCGGCAAAATAGTCATTCATTATTTAATAAAAAATAGTTATCTGCTAGTACTAATAGCAATAACACTGCCCAACACCAAAGTTTCCTAATTACTGTTGGGTGGTTCTTATAGAATTTTTTGATTTTTGAATTTTTGAAACATGACTGAAAAAAAGACGTATTTTTAAAATACAAGAAATATCATCACGTTTTCAAACTCAACTCAAGCAACAAAACACTCATAAGATCTTTATTTTCAGTACATGTATCACACACGTGAGAACGCCGAACACACCACGCAGTCAGCAAATCAACTTTTCCAAAAGAGCCCTATTCTTCGACTTTTGTCTGCCGGTATATCTAATCATTCTATTCTGCTCGGCTAACGCAAAGTTAACAATGAGTCAATCCCGAGGCAGCCCGGTTCCCCAGTTCCCACGTCGCGAGTAACCATCCACCAACAGATCGAACTCGTTTCCCGTGGCTTGGTGTGGGTGAAGCGTTAACCCATCAGGTCCATTCAGTGGGGCCCAAACAAAAGACGGAGCAAAGTTGGCAGCTGGTTTCGGTGGCAGCGTGAAGTGACTTTTAATAAACCGAGTGCTTGAACGACTCGGTCGAGAGACTTGGCTCAAGAGAGAAACGGGGAGAGAAAGAGAGGGAGAGATAGGGAGTGACAGAAAGGGGAAGAGAGCGAGAGGAAGACACCTCGGGTTCCTCGACGGTTGTTGCCGACGGATCGAGA
Organism: Lasioglossum marginatum; assembly: GCA_028455795.1. Taxonomy (NCBI): domain Eukaryota; kingdom Metazoa; phylum Arthropoda; class Insecta; order Hymenoptera; family Halictidae; genus Lasioglossum; species Lasioglossum marginatum. The sequence continues at coordinate 2,841,056 of CM052254.1, read as the reverse complement.
GAGTTGGTCGCGGTGGCGCGCGCGAGCCGTAAAGTGGAAACGGTGGATAGACCACGCTGCAGAAGGGACAAGGGAGGGACGACCGGGTCCCTTTGTTCTTGGCGGGTGTTTTGTTTCAGGATTACGGGCTTATGAAGTATTCGCGTTTATCTGTGGCAACTACATGGGCGAGGCGGGCGGGCCGGAGGAGGCATGGACCGAGTAAACTGGAGCAAGACAACTAGAAGCGACGCTGCCATCTGTTAATCCGCGAGCCGTACTGCTGATTTCGAATTAATTATCGTGTTAAACTACTGCTCGCCGTTTAATTCCTGTCCCCGACTCTGTCAGATCCACTGCTGCTTCTCCTCGCGCTGATTTTTATCGTTCACCCTGCTTTCAACGAGCACTCGCTAAGGAAACTCGAATCGCGTAAACGCGTACAGTCTGGAATTGGCGGCTCTTGAATCATTTTGTAAGAACCGGCCAGAAGTCGATTCGAGAGACTGTTGGGATATTAAGAATTTGAAAGTATTGGAAAACTCTGTGTGGAGTACTTGGGAATTTCGAGAAACGCGTTGTTTTGTCGATTATACTAGAGGCACTGATTGAAATGAAACATATGTATTATTGAAAATTGGTACGCGTTGGCGAACTGTGTGGATTAATTTTGAAGAAATTCAAATTTGTTCATTTGTCATGTTTAGTATACTAAGAATAGTATAAACAGTAATCACTTACAATTAGTCTGATTCAGCTAATTATTGTTAAAATTGTTAAATTCTTTAGTAAGAAGAAATGTCTATGGATTGAGTAGTTCAACTCAGTTATATCTGATCAACTTGCATCCTCGTTCAATTTTTATATGGGATTATGTAGTAATCAATTGTATAATTCAACCATAGTACTGATATTTCAATGAAATTTTCAAAATTATCTCGACAAATGATTTATTTTCATTGAAATCCCTTTTTCAACGAGTTTGTATGCGACCTGTTATCTTGCACAGTTCATTTCGTGCATTCTGAAGAATTAATCACGCGTGCTTAAAGAACATTCATTCATGATTGATGTGGTGAATAAAACAATGCTGTCACTCAAACTACGTATCATTTACCTTCGTTTAATAATTCTAGGTTATTAAGTTCTAAAGTATATTCGGTGACACCAAATGTATTTATACAACAAAATAGTTTGGTCATGTTAATTTCATTGAGAGAAAGAATTTAATTCCAATTAGGTGTTTCAATATTTTATGCAAATATTATTAAGGAATCAATGTAATTAATCTGAATTAATTTCAGACGAGTGTATGAATAGTTTTGTGAAACTGATTTTTTAAATGGTTGAACGTTTAATTAAAACAGAAGAGTATCCATGAACTAGTGATACAAATCAATCATGTTGCGACTACTTAGACTTTCATGAAGGTTATATGTGACTGACTACGTAGAAAATAGAACAATTAATACAAGTAGTATAAGTCAATCATACCTGATACAAGCTAATACATAGTTTAGTATAAACCTAGAAAATGTCTGACATAATACTATACGATGTTCTGGCAGAAATTATGATGTCAGACTACATGATTAATATAAAAGAATATTGATAACTCCTAATGATATAATGTAACTTCTGTAATTAATAATGATTTTATAGTTTTTGATATCTAATCTTATACTTTTTAACTATCGTCTATATGCAATTTATTCATATCCAATGAAAAGAACAAAAAGACAGGAACCCAATTTTCATATTGAAGTGAAGTCTTCTTGCACTTCTTAATAAAACTTCGTATTAACGAACCGTCTTGGAATTTATTCGCGGTACAAGAAATCGCATGGTCGAAGTAACTGCTTAAGATGCGGAAAAGACGTAATGCGAATGCGATGAACACCGTGTGACAGAAATTCCATGTTCGCCTGGCTTATCTCGAATTCACCTCGCGAGTTTCTAATTAAATGTCTCATGTTCCGAGTGCTCTCTTTTAATTTACATTTAATTAAATGTATCTGTGGCGTGTCTGTCCGCTGACCACTGTTTCATTCCGCGGATAGCCCCGCTAATAATAATTTCGTTTCCCGTTTCGGGAAATAAAAATGCTCGAAATTGTTTTCGTAATTCATGTGCGACAACTATATATTGCAACGGTGTTTCCAAACAGTTGCTTTTCTCTCATGCGTTTCTCATTTTACGGCTGATATCCGCAGAAATGGTTAAGCTGCACGAAAAACAAATTGAAAACTCGGAATCATGTTTTTTCTGCGACTGACATCGTTCTCGACAAAAACGCGTTTATGTATTGGCCTGTCGCATACTGCCAGTGAAGACATTAAATATTTGTCAGATGCCAATATTTGTGAGCATACTTTATAAATACTCCGATATAATTTTTATATCTCACCATAAAAATTTACTTCTTTCTTTTTTAAAGCATTACCACCTTCGTTCTATTCATGTAAGCCCTTGCGAAACATACTTTTTATCGCCTTCGAAGAAATTTATTTATCAATAATTAGTAGACTGCGGATTTTATGCATTTATGGGAAAAATGAGTGGGTGCAATTTAAAACAGTAGAAAAGTTACAATGATTTAAAAGTGCTAATCTATTTTTCTCAGCTTGTTAAAATTGTTAAAGTAAGAATAAACTGTTTATGTGGCTACAGTCACTTGCAATTGGTGCAAGCAATTTTTATTTTGCATAAAGAGATCCGCAGTCTAATAATTAGCTTGTAGATCATTATGCATTTGTGACATCTGCGAATCTATTAAAATGCAATCAAGCTTTGAATATTGAGAAAAATGAATTTATTGTATTTCTTCCATAAGAGATGTTTCAATGGACAAATCAAATTTTATGAAAATAGTTTACGATTATGGAAGTTTGGATAAAGTCCCACAATCTATTTTGTGCGGCTTGTGTGTTGGAAAGATCGTGTGCTAGCGAAATTGATCGACAAAGTATTCTCCTCTTTGAAAAGAATTCTCCCGTCACGCGAGCTAGATAAACAGTGTCACTATTCTAAGGGGGTGGGTATATATAGTATAAGTTCGAAGCATCGGAAGGGTTAATTTAACGCCAATAATATCGTGTCGCTGCAGTCACAAAAGGGTTGACGATTAATTATAGATGCACATTCAGGACAATCAACTCTTACCTTATTTTCGATACCACCGTGGGGGTGAACTCTAGCTGACGGAATCCTAACTCCTGTGGCCTGACATCTTCTAAGCTACTGTACCTCACGTAGGTGCAGGCTGGCGTGGAAATAGCTGAAAGTAAATATAGGAAGAGTGTCAATCTGTGCACGATAAAAATATCTTATTAATTGAGCTCTGATAATTATTGATTATATATAAAGGTCCCATATAATACTGCCATTATCGCGGGATTTGAATTATTAAAAATATTAATGGGTGTCACACTGAACTCTGACAAAATCACAAAAATTTAAAAACATTCTTACATGATTCTCGACTTGTTAAAATTATTTGAGAAAGGAATACATTTTCACATAACCTGTGTAAATTTATTATGACAAACTTTTAATACAATTTATAACCACCAAATATTCTTAAAATTATGTTATGGAATATATACTATACTAACAACAATTCTAACAGACATAAATAGAAAAATTCAAAATGTGCTATCATTTTGTCAATCTGAATTCTTCAATTTTCTCTGTCACTTCTCCTAAACTGTGCTCAAAATTTCACATAACTTTTAAAAATCTGAAAAAATGTAAGAATGGTTGCTATCCTTTTGTCAGGCACTGTGCGCAAAGCGAGAGACTCTTCGTTTCTCGGTTTCCTGTACGGCAGTGTAGTTTGCGCATTTCCCCCGCGGTTTTTCGCGTTGTAATAGCGCCCGGCGAAATCCGCGACTGCTAATTTCGTATTTGAACCGTGTCGCGCAGTATGAAATCGATCATCGCCGTTTTGGACTTCTGCCGGGCACCGGTTCGGCACGGCTTTGTTCATTACCCGGTGGAACGGCATGAAAGGGTGAAAGGGTGAAAGGGTGGTGGCCGTTCGAATAACGAGCCAACGGCGTTAACGTCGAAAAATCAATAGGGCCGTGTACATTCCTCATAAATAAATATGAATATCGCGTATCGCGGCCCTTCACCGTCGGCCGGCGAATGTAAATGTGTTACGTCGACGGCGACGACGACGACGGCTGCGTGCTGCGCGCCCGCTCTACACTATACACTCTCAAAAGTGCGGCTAATATCGAGCGGATCGATTCCGCGTAATGGCGGATCCAGAGCAATAGTCTGATCGGTTTTCACTGTTTGCTGGCTGTTCTTCGGATGTTTGCGGAATAAATTAGAAGGTCACTGAAAATTTACAACACCCTCCAAACGCGCTCCGAGGCTGTTTAAAAGAGAATCGAACAAGCAAAACTTTCCGCGGAAATGTAACTAACGACAAAAACCAAGAATCGCAATATAGTCTAAGCTCGTCTCTCGTTCGAGTTAGAGAACAGTAAGTACAAGTCTGCTAGGGCAGAGGTTCTTAAACTGTTAAAACAAACAATTTTGACATTAACTTTACATCCCCCAACTACTTTTCGCTTTTATTCAAATAACTAAAATAAATAAAATGCCTAGGCTTGGGATGGGGTCCGCAAAAAAAATGTTGTTCAAGAGAGGAGCGTCGGACTACACAAATTTAAGAACCCCTGTGCTAGGGTGTCTCACCCAATTTTGACATCTCGATTTTCTCACTATTATTAATCGAAGCAAGAAATATTACCGAGGAAATTACAATGGCATCGGAGCATACTTTGGTCTCATTAGTTTTTTCGTTTTCATTCTTTTATTCATTTCTTTTTTAATGGAATGATGTACTTTTTAATACATCAATGGATGCAGCTCGAAAGTTAATAGTTTAGGAGATATTTCAATTTAGATATTTGTGAAACACCATTACTGTGATACTAAGGTGTTTGTTGTTGTGAATTCGGTTTCATGTTCATGTTTCATTCCAAACGGAACTGTGCTACAATTTGTGCTACAGCACTGATTCATTTTTCGGCAGAAAAGCATCTTAATTATTGGGTTGGAAAACTTGTTACGAACTGTTGATTTTCTCATAGAAACGACTGTAACGACGCAACGAAACAATATGAAAATGGAAAATGGAACGATGAAGAATGAAGAAACAAAGAGTACCGAGAACAATTAAAGCGCCGATCAATCAGAGAAGAAGTCTCCGACTGAATTGAAACGATCAGAACTTCTTAATTACTCTTTATGTCGTGCTAGAAAATAAACGCTTCTGTTCAACTGATCGATCGAGCCTTTTAGTTTCCATGATTAAATAGGTGTCTGTCGTCCGAGGTACTATTTGCGTTGTTTCCATTTGCTATGAAATAAGAACGTACAGGTCACCTGATACGAACCAATAGCTAAAAGCCAGTAGACTTTCACAAAAATTCGAATTTCTCAGAATACAAAATTGCGTTAAAAATGACTATCATAATTTTTTTAATTGTAAACCTATGTTTTTGTAACTATGTGTTGATGCGATTGGTAACTGCTCATATTTATGGATACACTATGAATATTTGCATTTATTTTGCAATTTACTAATTTTCTTGAATTACTTCTTAAAGTCTCATAAAAATAGTGTCACTTTTTCTTGTGACAAGTGAAAGAAAATTGACAGGAATGCAAAATGAGCAAGACACGACGCAGTCGCAAATAAATGGAATAGTTCGAACTAATTCCAAGTACCGAGCACAGGTCTACAAGAAAATAGCGTCGAGAATTCCCGCAAGAACAGATCATAAAGCTCTCCGGCAGCCAGCAATAAATTTATTCTAGCCGAACCATTATCCTGAATCGCTGCGTTCAAAAAATCTTTCGTCGAAGACAACGGGCGCGAGAAAGAGAATGGAAGATCCACAAAACAAGAGGCTCGACGGAAATGCGAAAAGTTCCGCATCTCAAGTGCAAGAGAGGTACGAGTGTTGGCGCGGGTAGCTTGGACTAGCGATGCAACTTATAGTCGAATTTTTTGGTAAAATGTTTTGGTACGTATTCGTTATACGATATATACACAAGTTTAAAACAAATTTATAATACTAACATGATTTCTCAGGAGCTACTTAGACATTCATTTCAAATAATTTTAGACTTGTTTAAATAATTTTAGGGAGTACAACATTACAGAAGAGTACCTTCCATTTTTTTAAAAAGTGTTTACTGTTTTGAATTTGCCTATGAAACATTCTTTGATAATTAAATAGAATTCTTTAAACATCGATAGGCTCAATCGAATGGTTTAGATTCGATTAAAATCGATCCAAATCAATTTTAACCGACAAACCAATAGCCTTAAGAACAGGCATATCAAACAGGCGGCCCGACCAAAAACTTTGAAACTATTGATGACAATTTATAGGTTTCACACTCCAAATTCACCCTCTTGCAAGTGAATTTCACCTTTCTGTAAATCAATCTCATCCTTCTGCAAATTAATTTCACCCTTCTGCAAATCAAATTCAAACTTTTGCAAATCAATTTCACCCATTACGAATATTTAAAATTAATTATTTATTTATTTCGATTAAATTTTATTAATTATATATATATTTATATTATTTTTTATTAATTATGTATTACTCAATAGGCTTCAATAAATATGTACTTTCATTTCCAAAAATTATTAATCAGAAGATGACTACAATGAATATAAATATCTACACACAGTTTCCGCACATTACAAAGTTAATGAATTGGTAATTAATTTTAAATAAGTATTTGATATAAATCTTTGCAATTTCTGAACAATTAATTTACATTTGATCTGATTTTTTTTACAAAAACTTACTTAAAAATACTCTATTTGTAAAAGGTTGGATTTGATTTGCGAAAGGGTGAAATTAATTTGCAGATGGGTGAAACTGATTCGTGAAAGGGTGAAATTGATTTACAGAAAGGGGTAATTGACTCGCAGAAGGGTGAATTTGGAGTGCAAAAGGTCTACAATCAATTTCAGAAATAATTACAGCCCAACAAATTCAACTAAATTTTGAAAATTTCGTAACTGAAAAACGTTGCCAAGTTTCTTCGAAACAAAAATGAAATAGTTCTATAAAACAACTTTTATACTTCACATGTATTTTTGTAATGTTGTGTTTTGTACATATGTTATTTTGTATGTGTAACTGCAATGTTAATAAAAAAATGTGTTTCTTCTGTATTTCGAGTCTGCTTTTTTTATTGCGGCCCTCGAATTAATTTATAATACTTCATAAGGCCCTTGGGGGTAAAAGAGTTTGACATGCCTGCTTTAGAACGATAAATATATTGGCACGAAAATTTATTTTTAAATCTGTGCAAATAATTCCGTCACCCATGGTGGCATGGCAGCCGTCGTGTTAAATATTAAAATCCGGATTGATCTCGTCACAGCTGTCAAGAAAATATTTAAAAGCCCTTTTGGAATGGATAGGGTGCACCCGCTGCGGACAACTTGCGTCGAGCGACGAAATAGTTCTCGGAGCCCGCGAGAATTTGGGGGTAAAAAGAAGGCAAGAAAAATTTGCAGTGTTTTCAGCTCGATCGTTGGAGGCGTGGCGATCGAGGCTTCGCGAAAAACAGAAAACGTCGGATGAACCGAGTCACGCGGCGCGCGTGAAAGAACCTCATTGATTTTACAATCTCCGCGCGTCCCCCTTCTGCCCCCTCACCCTAACAGACTATTACCCCTTCCGCGTCCCCACCTGATAACTTCGTGTCCCGAAATTTTCTCTGCCTTTCCTGCCGCCAACCCATTCTCTCCAGGTTTCTCCGCTGCCTCGCGATCATCCCTTGAACAATTTTTTTCTTTTCCTTTCTCCATCAGCCACCCCCGACGCTGGTTTTTCGTTTTTTCTCCCCGGGCCGTATTACGTTCTACTGATTCACAGTTAATGAGGCGAGAAGGGACCCGTGAGACTATCCTGCATAAACCGAGGGTGCTCGTGAATTATAAAAAAAATTCTGCTCCGCAACCTCCTCCGCTCGCGTTTCTGGGATTATGAAAAATTCCGCGCGGACCCCCGGAGCGAGCCGTGTGACAGAGTTCGGTGTAAAAACGCGCGCGCGGACGACTTTACGCGCGTAATTTGGATGCGTTGAATTTTAACTTGAGAACGTGGGCGCCGGGATTATCTGTACATCTCTGTTGAATTGTTTTCGCGAGCTTTCGCCGTCTTTGCTCGCTGCGATGAATTAGCTTGTTACCATGAAGGCCCGTTAATGAAATGGAACATTTTCAAGCATGGAAAGTCGGATTATTTCATGCGGAATCAGACGATTGCATCGGATTATACGCGCACAAGTAAGTCGAAAACACGCGATGAAATTGTTTTTGCGCGAACCTCACATCTCCTGAACGTGTAATCCTTTACAGGACTGAGTACAGATACAGTTAAATCTTTAATACTGTTTTGTCATTTCAAGTATCCTTTTATAGAAATATTTCGTTAAATACGTTTCTGAAAGGTAGAAACATTATTGACTTTGTTTAAACATTTACATTTGATAACATCAGTCAAATGCAATTAAAACTATTCTACAATATTGTATAGTACAATATCCTACAAATAAGTGCTCAATTAATAAAAGTTTTATCTAATTATCTTTATCACTGGACTGCAGATTTATATACCAAAATAGTTTTAATAAGTAGTCTAATAAATGTGTCTTTCATTGTTAATTACTACTAATTCATGTCCTATTGACATTCCTTTTACTCCTGGTTAATTTTGTATTTTTGTTCTTGTCTACAATAAAGACATTTAATAAAATAATGAATAGCTTAATTTGTTCCGTATACCAATATTGGCTCAGCGAAATTGACATATTCGCATCGGTTATGAAGTTACGTATACATCACTTAATTGCTTCTTTTAATTACATATAGAAAATCCACACATCATATAAAATTTCATCTACCAAACATACTGATTAATTATCACGATAAAATTTAATGTACGCGCAATTCAACATTAATATTTCGTAAACCAAATAATTTTCGTTTGTCGGTCCGTTTAAACTCAACCAAATCATCATTTCTGTAATTTTGAACCAATCAGGCGTGGCAATAATGCTTCGAATTGGGCACGGTAAATATCTCGACTGGGATGCAGATTAAGCTTAAATTGAGTTGTACATACATGACATTTCATTTTTCGCCATCAAAGACTAATTCAATTTCTCGGTCTTCAATTACAACAATTCTCTGTCGTCTTTCCTACCAATTATACTTCCATCTGCAGTAATACGGCGCGGAGTGTACGTTCCAGCTACGGGTCTTATCAAAAGTATCAAACGTTCTGTGTGAACTAGTGATGGGAGTGATCCAATTTTTTCTAACGATTTTCAAGTAATTCGGACATCAATTGGTGAAATGTATTATACTTGGTATCCGTAGCCGGTAATGATACTTGTCAAAATGCGCCGCAGATTGCCTTGGAAATTTCATGATCAATGAAAATTAAGTTTGACCTTCATCAACGGAGTTCAAGGTCATTTGAAGATCATGTCACAGTACATATTTGAGTATGTTTTTTATTTAACACAAGAGAAAGGAACCCCTGCGGGATACTAACTTGATATCAGTCAAATTACACATAAAAATTTTTTTACTTTGTTAAAATTATATTATAGAACATTCTGGGGTCATACTTAGTTGGACATTCTGCGTACAGGAAGTAGAATTGGTTGGTCATGATCAGACGCGTCAGACGATTCACATCTTCACATGAAAAAATTATATTCTATTTTGTTTCTTACTTTCTCATGAGGAATCACCTCGTACCAGCTTGTACATATTATTCGGCCGCACCCTGTACAGGATATCGTAAACCAAGTCTAATCTGTAAGTCTGAATAAAGCTACACTACACTATTAGGGTAAACTGTACTATTGCTGGCACTGCAGTAGTTATTGGCACTTTTGATTTAAACGGCAAATATTAAGAATTCCTAGTATAGAAAATCATTTTATATTGCATCTTATTTATATTTCAAAGCAACCTTGTAAGTTTTCATAACAGAGTTCCACATATGACTGTTAGCAACGCTGATACATCCAGTAAGACCGACGGAGCCGTGTAGTGTAAATAATGTTTTATTAAAATTTTCGTTACAAGTAAGTATACTTTATCGCTTTATAACCTAATTTCGGACTGTACTACAGATGTATTAAGTGCGTATATGTTTAAATATAAAACAAATAGCCTGTTTAACGTTTACTTCTTACTGTGCCAATGACTGTACAATTTGTCTTATAGTTATTCACTGAATATATTTTATAATAAAAGATTTATGACTCGTAAAACTGTTTGATTTTGCTGAAAGATCTCTATTCGCTTATAATAATAGCAAGATAAACTCGTTTAAATATTTCAAAAAAAGATAAAAAGATTTTTACTACGATTTTGGCTTAGGGTGCCAATCATTGTACAATTTACCCTAATTGAGAAGGATCACGCCCATCACTAACATGGACGCAAAGGTATGGGTTAGGCATGGGAACAGCAGTTAGAATTACTTTCTCGCGGACCGGTGAAATCCGGTTCAAAGGGAATTAACGATACCCTTCGTGGGGGGTGGAAAAACGGGAAATTACACGTAGAGCAAAGTCAAGTTCGCTCTGAGAATGTTTCCGGCCGTGGAAATGTATTTTGCGACCGACGTCGACGATACTAGCCAGGCCCGAAAGACAGACGGAATTTAATATTTATATCGTTTTCCGAGCGCTCTCGCGGAAATTCGATAAACCCTACGTTGCTGTTGACACGGGGATCTGGCATCCGGCCGTGTGTTTGTACGTACATCTATCTATTTATTCATCAATCTACGCGCGACTGTCTCTTTACGTATTTGCTCCTCGTTAATGTTTCACACTCGCTACCTTCCGTCTTGCTTGATTATCCGCCTCTGACGTGTCTTTCAACTGGAACTCGTTGAATTAAGACGTTCTGCTCCGTTCACGAAGTCAATATAGCCGCAGAATATACAGGAACATTCGCAACAATCGATCAAAACTCACGCAAAAGACAAATTTCCTTTTTTCATATTTTTTTTTTAAGTGCAAGCTGTGTTTCACGAATTAAATGAAACGCTTGTTAGAAGAACACTGGAGAATTAAAAATTGGAGAATTTGTTCTAGAATGATCAGAAGTTTAGAAAGGTAAAGATTTGATTGTTTTGAGACAGAATTTAACTGTGGAAGTTTTATGAATTTTTATTTGTTACGAATATTTCAAACTTACTGGCTGGTGCTTGAAGAACTCCTCTTATCAATGTTTATAAACATTAACTATAGTATATTATTATCTTCTTACAACAACCTAACTCAAAATAATAGTCACAAGCTGTTATAATGGAAAGTTGAGGTCAGAGCATTGTGTCCACTGGTCAGTTCATTGTGTCCATATAGATAAGTAGAAATAGTGCGACATAGTCAGACACAGTAGCCGATCATACTTGTGCATATAGATTAAGTTTCCAATGTTTTAACAATAGTATATTATTATCTTCTTACGACAACCTAACTCAAACTAATGGTCACAAGCTGTTACAATGGAAAGGTGAGGTCAGAGAACTAGTATCCATTGTGTCCATATAGATAAGTAGAAATAGTGCGACATGGTCAGACACAGTAATCGGTCATATTTTTGTGGTTGCCAGGAAGGACGCCGCATGTCATACTTTCACTTTCGAGATATTGCTGTTTAAAGTTTTGATCACTAATGCTCTGACATAGGATATCGGTTAAGTTGCAGTATTTTTTTGAGCCATTCGAATTAATTTTCATGACTTTTCTTCTGATAAATACGTAAATCCTATACGTAAATACTATATAGTTCAATTAATGCATAAACTCAAATTTTTTAAAATTGTGACACGCGGCGTTTTTCCTGATATGCAGATTTATGCATATAGATTAAGTTTCCAATGTATTAACAATAGCATATTATTATCTTCTTACGACAATCTAAGTCAAGTTTAGGTCAGAGAAGTAGTGTTCATTGTGTCTATGTAGATAAGTAGACATAGTGCGACATAGTCAGACACAGTAGCCGGCCATGCTTGTGCATATAGATTAAGCGTCCAATATATTAACGTTTTTAAAGAAGTCGTTCATCATCCCCTAGGTAGATGAAGTGTTACTTATACACACATAAAAATCTGTAAATCCATATTTTCCATTATTCAAGATCTCGTCCACAGAGTATTGTAGCGTACGATAACACTTTCAATCTCTGTAAAGAACCTCATGAGCCTGGTGCATATGCCTTTACACGGGTTCGTATATGTGAAGAAAAACAAAATACAACCCAGGACCAGAGACCCCATCCAGAAAGGTAGCCCGGGTAACCTCATCGAAACGAGACGGCTGAGATTATGTGATCTATTCGGCAACATCAGAAGCGTCTCTGTGCTCCACGCCACAGGGATGCGGGCATAAGCGTTGGCGCGGCCGAAAAACCGGGGAAGCATTCAAAATTCCTCCGCATGCCAAATATCCGAGGGGATAGATCGATCGCGTGAGCCGTGATGGAAAGGGTATCGGTAAAACCGGGGAAGCCGTGCGCCGGCATCCAACATTAACGTGGAAGCGGGCTCTTTAAGCCAAGTTCCGGCAATCTGGCGTCAAAGGAGCCGGCGCGGCGGCGGACCTTTCAGGTGCGGCGCTTGGAAAACGCGAAACGCCACGGGGAGAAACACCGAAAAGCCAGCGATTCCGTGGAGCCTCCGCGAGAAGGCCAGCCAATTTTTGTGAGTGCACCTTGAAATAATCATAGCTTCCCGGCGTAAGTGGAGTCCCTGGCACTTACATGGAAACGAACCTGTCCTTGTGTAGCTGTATGCGCGCTCTTGTAGACGACGATTCCAGACGTGGAAACACACGTACAGCCGCTAACTCGGCTGCAGATTGCAGAGGGCCCGACACGACGATACCCGCGCGGCGGGCTAAGGTGGCTATAAAGACGCGAGCGTCTGGCAGGTGGTGGTCCTGTGGATGCTATATAATATTCATGCAGCGATATTGCATCTTGAGTGGTGCCATTAGAGCGGAGCGTCAGCCATCGCGGTCTCGTGGCGGTTTGTTGTTCTCCTGGCGCCTTCCTTGCTATTCAACTTATTCACCCATGGTCTCGCGCACTTCTTCAGCACGACGAAGGAGCTTCTCCCCAGGCTTTGGCATTCGACCACGCCACAAAGACGACGCAGGAATTTCAGATTTTTCTACTGAGAAACGTACGCTCAACGGCGACTCGCATTTTTTTGACGTACCGTCGCGAGGAGTGGTTTCGCTGAGGACTCGAGGTAAGGCGACAGAGCTGCTTTCGTGGAGCCAGTGTTCTGGTGCTTCAAGTCGACGCGCTGTCTTTAACACTACACCTTAGCCTTAAAAGTAACTGGTAAATGTTCCCTTAGAAAAATGACAAGATTGATTTTATTTAGATTTTGTGCGGCTCCTATTGTAACATGTGCTCCACTAAAGATATCTATACAATCATTTCTTATAAAATTATGTTTATTATATCAAAAATCTGGAACTGGTCATTTTGACCGGTTTAGTGTTAAAACTGGTAAAATACACCAGATTGCGCTGTACTAAAGATATTTATACAATGAATTCTTATAAAATCATTTTTATTATTTCTATAATTGTAAAATAATCAATCTAGAACCGCTAGTTTTGACCGGTAGTGGTAGGTTCAGTGTTAACCCTTTCGAGACTACCGGGGACTGATACGATACACAATCAACGAAATTTCCATAGCTCCACTAAAAATTTATTTCTGGTTGATGTCGATTGAATTATTAGTTGTTACGACAATTTTGGTGATGAACCACCAACACGCTGCGCTCAGGAACCTCAGACGAAATCAACAGTTAATCATTGGATAATGAGGATTTAAGTAAAAGAATTAAATAAAAAATATAAGAATTGCATTTGTCTCATGCAAGCCACGCTAAAATTATATTACAATTATTTCATTTAACGACAATTAAACCCTCAAGATTAAACAATCTCTACGTTAAACAAACTAATAATTAAGATTGACATACCCCACGTTTGCATCAAACGGCCCAAAGTAATCTTCTAATCGAATCCAGTTTATCATTTAGATGAAATGAATAATGAATGCGACAATTTGCATAAAGATTCGCAGTTTAGTAACAACGTTCCACACTCCGCTGGGAAAACTGTTTCCAAGAATCTCCAGACAGATCAGCAATAACGAGAGAAAATTGCTTCTTATTTTTTCCAGCGTGAACTATGGGGAAAACGAGTGAAAAGCATTCCGCCGCGCGATTCTTCGGGGACATCCGAAAGGACGTTAAGTATTCATCGAGCGTTTTCGCGTCTTCATGCCTTCTCGTCACTCTGCGTGGCGCGTTTTCGAAAGTGGGATCTCGGAGGCGCCCTCCCCTCCGGTTCAACCCCCCGTAACCGCCATTATCGCTTGCTTTCCACCCTTGATTCTGCTCCTCGCCCTTCGATTTAATGTCTCGTCCGCTTTCAGCGGCGTTCCACGTCGAAATTACGTACGAGGAGTTGGAAAATATTAATTCCGAACACTGCGTCGCGTATTCGTCAGACATCAAAGAAGACGCCCCGGCGACGTGGTAATTTTTGTTTTTGCCTGATATTCGAGGCAACTAGTTATTTCACATACCGCTTCCAGTATGAAGACTGAAATTTTATTCACAACGTCGTGCTCGTATCAGAGAAACTATATTCAAAGTATGCAATGAATAGACAGCGGATATTATGCATTTATGACGAAAATGAGTAGGTTTAATTTAAAACAGTAAAAGCATTAGACGAATTTAAAAATACTGTTATATTATTTTCGACCCATTGAACATATTAAGAAAGAAAATTAATTTCTATGTCGGTCCGGTTTGTTGCGATTCAAGTGGAAAATTTTTGTTTTACACAAAGATCCGCTGTCTAGTAATGAATATATGAGGTGCTTCTTCTTGCTCTACCTAATATCTCCGTTATTTTGCCGATATTACAATGTAATGCACACCATGAGAACTTTACACGACCCAACTTGTTCCTCATTATTAACAGTGAAAACAATTCGAACATCTAAGGAATCGTTGTAAAGAGGAGGCTTCAGTCTTCAAATCTCTGGCAGTTTCACTTACGAGAAGAATATTTGATAGTCTTTGGAAATGTTTGAATTTCCAGTATTTTTAAGCAAATATGGGTCTTCAGTTACCCATCTGTAACATCATGTAAACATATCTTAGAGTCTTATCTTAGAGGCTTATAGTTGTACTATTTGTTTTTACGAAATTATCACAATTTAAATATCGACAGTTTTTCGAAAAATGTAGTATTAGAAGAGAAATCATAAATAAGAAAATAATGAAATTGTGGACAGCCTAATAAAGAATTCAACAGTGCATGCATATGTGGAGAATCATTTCCACATTAGTAGATAAAGCAAGATAACTTGAAGCAGGAACTTAGGGCTTCCGTAGATGCCTGAGCGGGGACCGGACGTCGATAAGGCGTTGATACGTGTTATCGAGTGTAGTATCAGGTTCGCCGGAAGAATTAGAGTTTCCCGAACTTTCGGACGGGCTTTTCACCCTAAGGGATGACTATCAGGACAAATAATTGCGTTCCTTCCGATTGTAGATCCCTCTTAAATTGTCGGACTCCATTTGGCGTCCAGCGGGGAAGCAAGGTTCTAACAGATGCCGACATGCTAAGAGCTTTCGTCCTACCGCCTACTCTTTCGAGCTTTATAGGATTCCGTGGCTTTTTGCGTTAGCTCGCAGGTACATGGAGGACGGAGGGAGCAGTAGGTGGCACTGGAAAGCTTCCACAACGAAATGGATTGTGGGGACGAAATCGTGAGTCTGCCAAGAACTGCTAGAAGAAGCCTCGTCTGTCACGCCCAAATACATTTCTTCGAGTGGAGCACGTTTCGTGCACGAGCTTCTCGAAGCTTTCGAGGATTTTAAATAAGAGCCTTTTTGGGGGGATCCACGAGGAACCGGTTATGCGGTCATAGTGCTTCTCAATGATTGTATTCTTTCTTTGGATGTTTCATCTAAAAATCTATCACTTAAATGAGCCCAAATCATTTGTAAGAATTTGTATAGAGATTTATGAACTATCTCTATTATCCTTTGCTGTATTGATCTGTGCAATTTTAAGAGCTGCGAGCTCTAATAAAGGAAAACACAAGATTTTGATCGCAATATTTGTATAGTTTCTATAAATCTAAATTAAAGAATTTGAAATAGATCGTTTGGATTAGTATTACCATAAACGTGAAATTATCCTTACTAAAGGATATTATGGGAGATTGTATGTATTTTAATACTGGTCGCAGAGGAGAAACATTTTGATTAAGGAATTTGTGCCAAAGAAGTATTTACAATTACAGACAAGGCTAATATGAGTATTAATGTTGCAACCATACATTTATGTGATTATAAATATGTACATGTTCTAATTTGAATAACCTGAATTATTCAATAGAATGAATATTCATCAATAGGAAAGCGGGTGGAATAAGATCATCATGATAACATTTCCACAATTGTACGTAATATTTATATTTCACTTTGTGTGTGATAGTAATTTTATTCTTATATCTATTTCGAATCATGTTTGTTTGATACGAAAGTCAAAAGATCGTTAAAAGAAGAAGCTTACACTTTCTTCATTTATAATTATGTAATTATGTAACATTAAATATTAAATTTCTGGTAGCAAAGAATCACGCATTCATCGACACTCTGTTCACTTCCGTAGGTATAACAATTCGCAGTCAACGGAAATAAATCATAAATAGAATACTGGACCAAAAATAATTTCCACAAATTTTGTTAAAACGTGATTGAAGTAGAAAGAGAACACCAACGCAGTCAATAAATAATCTCCGACTTAAATATTCATTCGGTAATATGCAAAATTTTCCTGCCGGATAAACTTTTTGCTTGTGCGTCAAAATCGATATCCAAAAAAAGTTTAACTGCACCAAAAATAATAAACAATGTTTGCCCATGGTAGCATTTTTCTTTCTCCTCTACATCTATGCGTTAAATATTAATTAAAATTCTTTTATTTTTATATATTTATAAATTATTTTATATATTTCATCAGTAAGTCGACAACACTAGATGATTTAAAAACCAACATTAATCGTGTTATTGCTGTCACAGGTGCGATTTATGCGAAAAATCATTTTCAAAACATAATGGTATACAAAAATACATATACATTATGTTTTTATTTCAATTTAAATATGTATGGATTTTATTTGAAAACAAAAGTGATACATTAGAAACAAAGCTTTTCAAAGGCAAGTACTGTTTCCCTCTTTGTATTAGTTTCTTCCCATGTATACCTGATATAGAAGGTCTGAAAATAATTTATAATTTCCTCAAACGATGTTCCATAAAAATCTGGAAACAATGTAACACCAATTTAATGTAAGCCAAATATAATAATACTGTATTTGCTATATAAACCACTTGGTTTAAAGCATTAATAAATAAATATGTATGGATTTTACTTGACAACCCTTTAAAGCACAGAAAGGATCACTCAATGCTTAGCAGGCGATT
This sequence comes from Lasioglossum marginatum, assembly GCA_028455795.1. NCBI lineage: Eukaryota > Metazoa > Arthropoda > Insecta > Hymenoptera > Halictidae > Lasioglossum > Lasioglossum marginatum. Next base: position 2,823,450 of record CM052254.1, on the reverse strand, counting down.
TATCGGGGCAAAAAGCACCCCTTCAATCGTTTATCAGGATTGCCATTCGACATCTATCTAAACGACAGCCTCCCCAGTATTTTCTTCGATGGAACAGTGCCTACTTATCATAAAACAGTCACATTCTTGTATGGTGGGTCAAAGAATCATTTCCCGAAAGGATCACTCAATATTTAGCCAATCGTTTATCAGGACTGCCATTCAACGAGCAGCTAAATGACCGGCTCTCAAACTTTTTCCTCGGCCGTCTCTCGAGAACCGGAGTCTCATCTCTCGCGGGGTCCTGCCATTGGTTGTCCAGGCGAGAGCAAATATCAGTAAAAATAATCGTCGTCCGCAGGGTGAAGCGTTCGCACGAATTCAGTTATTTTCTCTCCCTCTTCTCCGGGAGCGGCAAGATGGCCGGCCGAAACAAAGGCCTGGGAATGACGTTGTTTACGGGGACTGAATTGTTTTAAAAAGAGACGAAGGTCGAGCATCGCTGGCAACGATCCCGCGAGAGGGACGAGGAAAGGGGTCGAAAGGGACGAGGAAAGGGGCCGAAAGGAACGAGAAGAACGAGTGCCGGCACAAAGGGGGTTGAACTGCAACGACGAGAGCCCGAGAGGGATGAAAAGGAGGGCATCCAGGAGAGTGAGGATTTCTCTAGGCTCGTCGACTTAAAGACGCGCCGAGAGAACTCGGCCTAGGGATAGAAAAAGAGAGAGAAGTGCGCTCTCGATTGTTTTATTGGGACGGATTAAAAAGCATACTCGGGGCCGATTGTTTGTAATTCTGATAAAAAAGTGGGGCGATAAAGGAATCGTGGCCAGAAGACGGCGCCCAAGGGAAACTCGCATCGAGAGTGCTTTGTAAGACGCCTGGTTTTAGAAGTGATCTACGGGGACTGGTGATCTACAGCCACTTGAAAAAAATACAGCGTGCAGCGTAATCCTGGCCTGTGCGCAGAGAGAGCGATATCTCATATAGAAGCGAATTAAGAATATAAATATGTTTCGCGGGATTATGAAAGTATACAGTGTTGTTGTAATAATATAAATGTTTCTGTCCACATGGGAGATATCTATCATCTTTATGTTGTTATGTGATTGTACAAACTTGCTTATAAAATTGTTACACAAGCTTTCTTGTTGCAAACTTGATCTTGATTTATTTAATTTTGAGCCTCAATGTTAACCGAATGTCCATTCAAGAATGTTCTAACAGGTCATTGAATTTTTTTATTTATCAGTTGAAGTACAGCTATAAAATATTCATGATCATCATTGTACCTCAGGAAATCTAACATAAAAATACAATCAATCGATGATAGTAAGATTATACATGGTACTTATAAAAATATTTAAGAATCTGATACTCTCAATTGGAATCATTCTTCTGTGACGAAACACCTTGTCTGGCCATTGCATGTTATTCTACTTGCGCCAATATTCACAAGCATTGACAACACCACGTTGCTACTTATTTTTTAAAATAATATTTATGAATTTAGAAATAATATTTATGTGAATGTACAGTATTCTACCACCTACAATATTTATTATTAAAATTCAATGGTGCTTGAAACAATTTGTTTCATACTTTAGTGTTATTTTAGCATGTAGAATCTCCTTCCCATTCGGTTTCAGTCGGTTTAAACATCATGTCGTGATGTGAACCGTCTGCTTTCGATCCGCGACTAATGGATACTCGGAGCGGATTGTAAACTGTGTCGGAAGCTTTTAAAGTATTATTTAAACAATTTTTATCCGTAACTTTAGCGATAAATAAAGCTGCTTCAGCTTAAAGTGACATTAAGTATGCGGCTAATCTGCAACCCAAGCTGCAGGGGTTTAATTGTAAAATTTATTAGCATAATTAAGCTATTGATCACATATTGCACATACAATGCAAAAAAATTAAATTTAAAAATAGAGAAGAAATATTTAAAATCAAACAAAAATACAAATAAAAATACAAAGATTCGTTAAGTGAATGAAATACGGTTCCAAATTTTTAAAACATACAAAGTTTAAATACATTAAATCATCTCTTAAATAACTTTGTCAATTTCGATTTAAGGAAAATTATTATAGAACAGTATTCGCTATATTTAACTGTATTCACATGTCAGTGTGTGAGACCAATTTTAATTATGAAACTTGGCATATATATTATATAAATAATTGGCCTCGGCATGACGAGCTCTGACTTTTAAATTTTCTATTTAAAATATTGTTATTAACAATTGTTCGTAACAGAAAATCTGTTTTTCTTCAAAACTTCGCCATTTTTGCAATTTTGCAAATTTTAATAGAAGTGTTATGCTGAACGTTTTTGCATAAACTAACGATTCCATTTTGATATTTTTGTTTCTTATCATTTTTGTGCATTGTACGCTGCACGACACATTTACAGGATGCCATTTTCAAGCCGCCACTGCACCATTGTTATCAACAATTAAAATTTATATAAAATGTTTTTTTTTACATTGTAACATTAATAAATGATACCTCAAATTCTAAAGCAATCTACGCATTATATTTTTCAAAAAAAATTCTTGGTTCCCCCCTTACGGTTTCTACAGACATTGGTACCTCCGCGGAATGTTTTTCAATGACTCTAATGAATCAAATTTCTTTGAATGGCGGTTTACAACAATAAGATAATCAACGCGACCGCCCACCTCGCCAAGAAGCGGCAATTTGGCGTGCATTAAACGAGCATAACGAAGTTAATCTCTTTCACTGTCTGCTAAAAAATCTGAGCCAAGTAAACATCGTTAACAGCGCAGCCAGGCACTAATTACGTATCAATTAAGCTAATTTGAGTTATCGCGAAATACTCGGAGCGAAGTAGAGTGAACAGTGACGCCCACGTGGCCCGGCCATGTTTTTCGCCATAACAATCTCCGTTAATTGTATTAATTGGACGTAAATTACCACGTTCGCTGGCCCCGAGTCCCACAAATTCATTAGTTGCGCGCAAATTGAGGTTCAAAACATTCCAAATTAACATTCCCGGCGCGCAACTCGTTTCAGTCTGTCAAGCTGTCTCCGCGAACATGTTGGACACGTCGTTGATAATTTGTTCGCGACACCTCGCCTGGACGGCTTCGCGCGAAATTTCATTAATCCGCGGCGAAGCTGGACAATCGAAAATTCGGAATTGCATAGCCTACCGAAATGTACTTGTAAAAAACTCTCTAAATATCCACCTAGCAAGAGGAGAATCATAACATTAATAAACGATATTCCAGCTTGGATAACTAGTTTTTTGTGAACACGAGGATTGACAAACTTGAATCATATACTATAAGATGATTTATTAAATATTTCATTTAATAAATTCTGATAAATAAATTCGAATGACAATACTGAATTGTCTACTGCAAATATTTCTCATTATTAAAAAAGGAAGCCGCATATGTTAATCTGTATATAAATATTGAAACGTTTATCCATATTTTTTTTTATTAAAACGAAACTAACATAAGTAGACATATAAGAGATTTCAGACTTTTGAGAGGGAGTGTACACGCGTATACGGGGCTAGGCAGTAACAATGGTATAAAAAGGAAGTGGGTCGTCTCATATGCAAAAATTAATTACAGCCACTGAATAGAGTTTTCTTTACTCGGATCTAGTTCTCGAGAACAATCATTTGTAATTGTGAACGTATCCGTGCTATTGTATATGTAAAACTCATTATTTGTTCTTTTTATTATTTGATCATTACTTGTTCGTTCTACTTAATTGGATCTCGAGTACATACATTCTCATAAACTTTTGTAACCTTAGCTTTAATAAAAAATCTGTGAGTCCCCGCTCTCGATTCTTTCGTACATAGTGCATTGTCTCATATCTGGCTTCCGCCATTATAAATCCTTACGTCAATACCCTGACCTCAGTAACCTCTTCAGGTTTAAAAAAATTTTATTTATATTCTTAAAAAATTGCAGAAGTGCTTCGGACAATTTTCCACTGATTTACTTTTCCAAAGAATCAACATTTACCGTGAAAGTTTAAAAAATGAAAGACGTATATCTTGTAAAATAAATAAATACTCAAAGTCAAAGTATAGGGCCACGCCCTATTTCCACAATAAGCTCTCAGTGCTGATGCCTTCCATAATTCTATGTCACACTAATTAATCATTACGAAGTGAAACGCAGCACTAAGGCGATTTCTCGGCAGGACATTTAACTCCTTGGCAAATAAAACAGAGTCTGCCCTATGACTTCTCGTTCCTAGATGGAAACTAATCCTCCGTCAGTGACTGGGGAAATTATACTGGGGAGCAAACCTTTATCTACCGAGGGCACAGTCTGTAAATCGTTCCACGAAACCCGGGCCGGCCGACTATTTGCCAGGCCCTTGCCGCAAATATTCTTTTTGCTGTGAAAAGGATCCACAGTTATAAATCAACGCCGTGATTTCCGCGACCGCTGTTCTTTGTCCCCGTTGCCGTGCGACGCCGGTTTTATTAGGAAAGTTCGTCAATTCCCTCGCGTCCCGTGAAACATCGTGATTCCCGGGCCGGATCGAAAAAGAAAACGAGAATATTATAAAGCTACCGAACCGTGAACGGCGAAACTCGCTTCCTAAGTTTCTCTAAATTCTTTGTCGCGTAATTCAAGAGGTTCTCAGACGGCTCGCAGGCCTTGGGGAGCGAGAGTTAGGTGGTGCTAATGGGCTGCGATAATCGAGTTCGGTGTACGAATTAAATTTTAATTGACAAAGGGAAATTTCGCTGAAGTTGATCGTTTTCAGAGTGACAGAAGGCATAAAATTGTTCAAGTTGTAATTAGTCTCTGCGTCGCGTCGCGTCGCGTCGGTTTGTGCGATTGCGTTCTCTCTCGGAAGTGGAGTAACGAGAATGAATGAAAATGTAATAATATTTTGTTCATGTAATAATATTTTGTTTTGAACTTGTTTGGAACTTAATATAAATTCAATATTATATATTACGAAAGACTAGAAAGATTCAATGAATTTAAGATTATTTGTATATGATTTTTAACTCGCTAACATTGTTACAAAAAGAAAGAAATTTCTATCAGGCTCCTACTTGTCTCAATTGATGAACGAACTTTTTATTTTGCATAAAGAATCACCAGTAAAGAATAAAATTGCCAGTTGTTGTATTTCTAACAGGAAACCCGAAAAAATTCGAGTCTTTTTACATACCTATTTTCATAGTATAAAAATTCAAGGATACCACTGAAGGCAAAAAGCTAAAAATATATAGCAGTAGTGGAAAGAAATTTCAAACACACTTCTCTCGACTGCGACTTTTGAACCGAAAAAAACCTTGCTATAAATCATACTTCTCTTTGTTACTTGCATTTTGTTGAAATATAATTATTGCAATTAAGTGGACTTTATGTAGAAAACTATATTCACGATTATATAAATAATGAAACTTCGTTTCAACGAAATCACGGAACGAGTACTAAATAGAACTGTCGGAGTGATGCGAAGAGAAGTAAGAATCGTCAAAACGAAACATTCTATTTGTATTATTTTGAATGTTCGTACCGTAAACGTCGAGATGAAAATTTCCAACGTTCGTAATTGCAATTTTATTCGTTAACGCAGAATAATGTTGGACAAACGGGCGAACAATTAAACTTCATCGAATGCTCGTTTTCAGTGTGCCCGAACAAATTTCAGTTTCCCGCAATATATTTGTGAGAATATCTCGCGGGCCTGTGCCGTTTCGCGAGAGCACATTCGAGGAAAATAACAAACATCTCCAGAAGCGTGATAAATCCGTCAACGTCGCTGGTCTTCAGCGAATATTTGCACTATCCGGCCGCTGATCCCTTCTCTAGAACCTCGAGAAATAATTTACTGGGCGTTCAGGGGTATAATAAATCCGTGAAGCAAATTTCCCGACTGGATATCCTTGTTCACACAGCTTCGTTGCTACTCGGACGGCAGGAATTTCAAATTGTACTTCCAATGAGAAACACGTTATTGTGTTCTCGCGTTGCTCGATTTTGTAATTTTCTGCATTTCTGAATTGGAAGGGTAATTTCAATTTGCAAGGATCTTCTCCTTCGCTTCGCAGCGGGGACATTGCGCCGGGAGACGTTTATTGCTGCAATGAAGGATCATTCGGGATTATTATGCGCTGGGTCGGCACTCTTATGCGATGCTCGGACATCCTAGTTGCTCAACACACCCATCGCCATTTATATTTTTGGGCTGGAGTTTAAGGCGTGCTTGCTAGAAAATACTGCTCTTCGGAGGAAGTCGACTTTGGACTACAGAAAATGTTTTCACTTAGATACATATGCACTCTCATTTTTGTTTAACACTAAACCTATCACCACCGGTCAAAATGACCGGTTCCAGATTTTTTATTTTACAATTATTGAAATAATAAAAATGATTTCATAAGGAATGGTTGTATAGATATCTTTAGTAGAGCACGTATTACAATAGGGGCCGCACAAAGTCTAAATAAAATCAATCATGTCATTTTTATAAGGAAACATGTTCAATCAGTTACTTTTAAGGCTCGGTAAGTTTAGTGTTAAAAATACCATTAAAAATAATACACTCGCGTGTATTAAAGGAACGTTAAATTTTCGTTCGATAATTGCCCATATTCAAAGTGTTGTAACTTCATGAAAAATATCACAGAATATTCAGTCTGGTCTCATTTTAAAGCTTAAACCTTCTACTTTCGCGAATCCTATTATTTATTTGTCTCAACAACATTTTGTATAGAAACGGGTGAAAGAGTAAACATACTCGTTTAAAAAATTATTAGGTTGTCAACGTTATTATTAAAAATTGGAAATTTAATATGCAACAAAACCTAATATTACACGAACAGAACAGCGTTGAACATTGTATTACACCATCGCTTAGGCAATCAAGTTTACAATGGATGCATAAAATCTGGAGTCCCCACGATCATAAAGTAAAACAACCGTTACATTGTCCGATGGTCAAGTTCACATCCGTCCGAGAATAGTCACGAGTAGATTGGCGCATCAAACAGGTTCAGTGCCATTCCGCGCAGGTTTTAGAACTGGCAGTTCGCCGTTTTTAATTCCGGTGCCGCGTCCCTTTGCTACCCGGCATTCTACACGACCCGAAACGAAACGATCCCGGAAATTAATGGCGCGGTAGTGAGCCACGGCATTTAAATGCTGCATAAAAATTCACCTGCTGTCCTGCCTAGTAGTCGCTGCCGTATTCATAAGGTTGTTCCATGCGAATTGTAAAACTTAAGGATTAATTGGGACATTAAAAACATTCCCGTAAATTCCCGGCCGCCACGATGTAATTCCTCTATATGAACGAACGGCTGTTTAAAAAAACACACGACTTTATTTACGGCCGTTCGCTTTCGCACTATCTCCGCACCGTTGTTTCCTTCTCACCGAGTGCGGACATTTTTCCTCGAATTTTTTTAACCGGAAGAAATCCGGCAACCGATGCGCCCCGAATTGTACGAGCTTTTCGGAAGGATTTCTTCTAGTTCGTTTGACGTTTTATACCGACTGCAATTTCAGTCGGTTTCTCTCTATTTGTAAAATCCAACAGTGTTCCTTAACCTCGACAGATTAAAATTAATTCTTCATTAAACGTATTGTTCTTATTCATCCTCTTTGAGGAAGATTAAAGGTAACTTTCTGTCTCACTTTTCGGTGCACTTATTTATACCGGCACTTAGTTGAAAACATGAGAGTTTCTGTTTGATTTGAGAAAATTTTGAAGATTTACGTTTCTCCTGATTATTACGTTTATTTAATCGGATACTTAATGTATCATAATTTTAAATAACTTTTGTTATCCGATACTTGGGGAACTCCTCTGTTTATAAACGTTGATAACGGTGTGCTATTATCGTCCTGCGATAACCTATCTCAAACTAATAGTTTCAAGCTCCTATGATGGAAAATTGATGTCGGCGAACTAGTGTCTATATACGTAAGTAGAAACAGTGAGACATGTTCAGACATATTAGCCAATCGTATTCGAAAGCACGCGCGCTCGTCGAACATCCGCGTTTCAGTTTATCGGAATCAAAGCTGTGCTTGTCGATTACTGACCCGGAATACGTCCGCTGTAGTCGCGCTCTGATTGGCCGTGTTTTTCGTTACTATCTCAGGAATCATCGCTTTCTTTTTTCGATACTCTGTCTGGGACACCTTGTATAATGATACAAGAATAAAAAATACACAGTTTATCATAACAGCGATATTTGTAACATTTTCACTAGTGCTAATATTGGGTCGGCAAGAAAGTGATTTCGATATTTTAAGGTGAAATAAAACCGAATTTCTTTCTTCAAACAATGAATATTAACCATTAAAATATTTTCTATTTATTCTTTTTTGCAAAAGATCATCGAACAAAAGGGAAAATACCTTATTTATTAAAGTCCGTTGCTTGAATAAAAAATTTGGGCTCTATTTCACCTTAAAATACCGAAATTACTTTCTTGCCAATCCAATCCAATTTGATTTATTTAATGAATGCAGTAAAAATTTATTTTCCAGTTTGATAAAAATATTATATTATAACTAGACTTCGGATTTTATGCATTTTTGACAATAATGAGTAGATGTAATTTAAAATAGTGAAGAGATTAGACTTTAAGAGAATTCATAATTATCACTACATTAAAATTATTAGGAAAAAATGTATATGCACAACACAAATGTGTTGCATAAGGATCCGCAGAGTGTTAAAACAATTTTTAGGTCCGTTTCAAACTCCATTCTCCAATTTCGCCGTTTCACATTCCAGATCGGTTAAATGTTTAAGCTGTTTCTGATGCGAATGCTCGATTTATTAGTATTTCTTCGTTGCAAAAGTTAATTCCTCAATAATATCGTCGTTATTTGTAATCACAGCAAACGAGTTCGAAGGGTAAGCACAAGCATTAAGATTTACGAACGTTGACCGTTAACACCAGGAATTTCTTCAGAGATTAAACTGACGTTCGTATCTCCTCGTTACCCGAGTTCAATACCAAAAATCGAATTCCAATTAACGTTGCCGTTCGCGATAATTAATATATTCGGGCCGGTCCGATATATCCGGTATACACATACTGTCGGATAGATTACGTGTCTTACACAGAACTTTGGTTTTCGATATCAACGCATAATTAAAATAATTAAAGTCTCTGAAATATGACTTTCGAGCGCGGTTCCATAACGGCGACGTGGCTGTTGGAATTCATTTAAAAAAGTGGCTCCACGGTAAATATGAACGATGATCGCTGATCGAATTATCCCGGTAACCGAATCGCGAAGCAACTAGTTAGAATTTGATTACAAAATTTCGCGAGCTGGTTCGAAAAACGGAATCGCGAGGAGCGGAGGCCGCAAAGTCTACTAAAACTGAATTAAAATTGTTCACGCGGATGAAATCAATTCGCCCGACGTAATAAATTCCGCGGAGCTCCAGGATCCCGGATTTCCCGATGTTTAAAAAGTTTCGCGGATCCGTTGTTCGATCGGGCCATTTAAAATCGACGCTCGCACGATGCACGTACCCGGAGGCGGTGGAGGGTGGGGGGGGGGGCAAGGAATCCTGGTAGGCTTTAGCAAAGCGTGAAATTTCCAGTAATTTCGTCTGGACAATGAATAATAAATTCAGGAGCCATCCACTTGTCGAACAATTCAGGTGGAGCCGTATGGCGCCAGCCAGCATCCCCGCTAATGCATCGCCGCCGGTTTTCATAAAAAGCGTCGCGCTCCAGTTGTATCTGGAACGGCATACCATTCCGCAATCATACACACGTGGAATTATGCACCCATTGAACGGGCCCTGGTCATTATTCACTGTGCCGTGTCTCTGTTTCTTCTTGCCGGCACGGCACAAGACAGAAAATCCAAGGGAGAACAGGTTTTCCTATTATCTCTCTTTTTCTCCCCTTTTCTATTCTGTTCTGGTTTCTTCTTTCATTCTTTCTTCCCTTCCTTCTTCTTCTTCTTCTTTTTTTCGTATTTATTTATTTATCGAAACAATAATTATTCTCGCGCAAGCAAGCAACGATCGACAGGCTGGAAAACATTAATTAAATCTTGTTTAATGACCAATCGATGCGGTAACTTGATAATAATATCGACGGGTCCCGGTACTCGTTCATCAACGTACTCGTTATCGCTTTATTTATATTCTCCTTTACACGCATCCCGGTTTAATTAAAATTGAAACGTGCCACGCTGCGCTGCTGCGACCGAAGACGGCAGCTGGTCGATTATTGCACACGTGAACAATAGATCGAATCGCCGTGTAATGAGCATCTGGGAGATGCTGGTCACGTTGGCAGCCGATGCAATCTTTAATTTTATATAACCTTTTTCTTGCGAGTATAAGAAATATTATGTAATTTTATGTCAATGAATATTAACAATTTAAGAAAGATTGATACGTCAGTACGCAAATTCAAAATTACGGTATAGACTATTATTTTTTACAGGCATATTTCAAGAAAATTACATGAAATTCAGTATTTTATAACAAAGATTAGCTATTTTTATAAATAGCAATTTAAACTATCACGTTTCACTAATAACGTTTTATTTTAACGTTCCAGTTGCCCGAAACAATAAAGAAACATCATGACACACTGTCTGTATCAGGAGAAACGAAAAAACGACTGCGTCTGAAAAGCTCGAATATTTGCAAAGAATGTACAGACATTCCAGTTCTCAAAAATCGAATTTCACACTATTATGAAAAGTGTGAGAGAGGTTACATTTCAAAGCCTGCAAATTTCCCAATTTCACGAATTCAACTGCATGGAAATGCAAAAAGAAATGTCGAACCCGCATGGTTTCCACTGTTTAACCCTCTGATGGCGGTACATGGGTCTATCGTAATTTAGAGTTGCAAGCATTCTATCTAGATTCTAATTTTTTAGTTGCCAGTGTAAATCATTCGCTATTAGTATTAGGCTCAATTAGAAGATCAACGTTGTACTCGAGGAAGTAAGTCGAAAAATACACAGAATGAGGCACGTAGAGCTTGCATACTTCAAATAATTTTTAAATTCTACTTCTGAAGGAAAATTGCAATCTATTTTAAAGCTAATACTTTTTTAAAAAAATAAGATCATTTGAAGAAGCAGAGTTAGACTCGAAAATTTTTCTGCACGTACAAGAAAAGCAGATCTATCACCATTCGCTCGCTGTACACAAAAAATTTAATGTGCATGAATTTGAATGTATTAGGTGTGTGCAAATAAGTTCTTTCCCCTTCTTTTCCAAATTCTAGATTTTATTACATTTTATATACGTAAAATGTAATAAAATCTTGTCTGGTAACACCCAATCTTTCTGCCAATTCTTCTTGAGTCTGGGTCGGATTTTCGTTGAGCAATTCCTCTAACTCACCGTCATCAAACTTTCTCGGTGCACCTGAACGATCATCGTCTTTCAAATTCAAATTTCCGGCTTAAAATCTTTGGTACCACTTTTTGCATGTTCTGTAAGATACAGCGTTCTCTCCTAGTGCCGCACAAACCATCTCAGCAGCTTCAACAGCTAATTTCCTAAGCTGGAATGCAAAGAGTAAGCAGTGACGCAAATGATGCTTCTCGCACGCCATATTGCTTGAAATTGTTGCATAGGACTGGAAACTACTAGAGCGCTCATCATGACACTTCTTAAAACTAAAAGAACGCTCTTTCAGATGGCATTAAAATCGGGAAGTAATTCGAATTCGGTCAGAAGTTATGATTGTAGAAAAAAAGGAAGGAGCTTATTTGCACACCTAATGCATATGACGTCAGTGATCTGTACAGCCATCTTCAAAATTTTCTTCATAATATTACAATTGTTTGAACCAAACTTCATTGAGATTTGCACTATCTAACACGAGTATAACCAACCCTAGTCCTGATATTGTATCATTAGACTACCATTTGTTTCGGTCTCTACAGAACTCTCTTAATGGTGTGAAGTTGACTTCAAAAGAGGCCTGTGAAAATCACGTGTCGCAGTTTTTCGCCCAGAACTCACAGAAGTTCTACAGTGACGGGATTATGGTTTTACCTCAAAAATCGCATAAGGTGGTCGATCAAAACGGTACATACTTGATTTAGTAAACTTCATTTAAAATATGGAAAAGAACTTGATTCATTTCTGCATTAAAATACGAAGAAACTTTGTCCCCAACCCAATATAATTGTTGGCGCTAATAAATCTGAAAACAAATAATCGACACGGATGCGAGTGACGCGACCAGTCGCTGGCCGGTTGAAATTAAAGTGGCGTTACACGTGTCTATCTGCGGTCGGTGTAAACCCACGTATCCAGAATCAAATGACAAATTCGAACGCGTCACACGCGGCGGAAAAGCTGCAGCTAGCCATACCAGCCAGCATCCCCGGAACGGCCGTCCAGTTTGTAATTCCGCGTTGCGTCCTCGGGACAACGTTGGGAAGATGATCGGTGAACTTTCCGAATCGATCCTCGACACGGATGACCCGATTCAGGAAAGTGAATAACTCAATAACCGGACGGGACTGGCAAACAACTAGTGGATCGATGTGTTTGTTCGTCATCCGCGTGATTGATGATGACCAGCGCGGTACGATGGGAGACACCGAATCTGGCGGGTCACGTGTGACAGACCGATAAATTTCAACCTTTCGCTAATTCGACTTTTCCCTCCGACAACCGATGCTGTCGACGTCCATCCCCGTGAAATTGCCGAACTTTTGACGTGGCCGAGATCGAACAAAGCTCGATCCTCCGCTCTTTTTCGCGAGCCTGCCGACGGAAAAACTTTCGCTGCCGTCGAGGTGACGGGGAGATCGAGCTGGGTCAATGGGGGTCTTTCTATCTTTGCCGATGACGCTGTTGATCGAATAGAAGAAATGAATAACCCATCTCCAACGGAAACCTATCGCTTTCCACCACTGTTTACATGGCGCATAAAAGCTTTCGTAAATTACAAACATCAAAAATCAATTTTTTTTAGGATATGATAAGTGCTATTTCCGATTTTCCTGTGGGAGCTGAATTTTATTGACGAGAATGAAGTTTAATGGAAACAAGAGGTCATCGTTGTTCTACTTTTCCCTTACCCAATTTGCAAAGTGAAGGTTAAGCCACTAGTACGTCCGAAAGAAATATAGCTTAAACTTAATATTTTTTGAATCTGCATAGTCATCTGTGTGATAGCGATCATACTTTATTGGTGTTGTCTATTAAAAGGTTCTCAGCCATGGACCATCGGCTTTCAAAAATTATAACATAATTACCGTTAATAATTGCTACAATTAAATCCAATAAAAAGGCACTGTTGCGTCGCCAACTCCAATTTCAGTCTGGGTTTACACTACGGTCGCATTAGCTGAGGTCATCTTTGAGAGTCTCCTATTGCCTCTTTAACAAAATTGCCTTACGATCAGGGTACGACTGGTAAGTGTCAGCGGATTTTCATGGGAAAATCAGCTCGGCCGTACCGCTCTCGATGGTAGTGACGTAGCATAGGCGCACTTGTAGCACTAGCAATCGATTTCGATATTCACGGGGCTTGGTGTCGTCTTCCTTGCACCGACTCCGCCAAGTGGTTACCCTTAGAACAATGTACCAGCTCGTGGGCGTTGCATAATACCGAAAACCGCCCTAAATGCGTTTATTGGTCCCCCACTATTTGAACCCTATCCGTGGAGGGAATTTCTCTAGTCACGTTTTTTCGATTCCTTCCCATTTTCTTCAGATTCTATCGAACTCTCGCTCGTTAACCATCGCTCTCTTGCACTGTACAGTAACTATTCGGTTTTATTAAATATATGTATATTGTTGCTAAGCAGTGTTCTGATTATTGCCGTGACAAGATATCACGAGAACCCTAAACCAGCTCGTATACTTCCAAAATATTGTGCGAGCACGCGTCACATCGTGATCATTACAAATTTCGCGACGCACAGTGGGCTGTATGCCCGATTTCAGCGGCCACAACTAGTTCAAAATTCGCTCAATATTGAAACTGCTATAACTTTGCTAAAATTTATCCAAATTTGATGAAAAAACAACTATTTTAAAGCTTGAGATTTTTACTTTTTGTTCTATATACCGTTTTTACTAAAATGGATGTTTTGAGTGCAAAATCTGTCCATAAAGAGGAGCGTATCAGATTGTAAAGTTTTTTTTCAATCAGGTACTGCGGATTATAATCAATATTTTAATGTTATTCGTCTATTTTATATACACTATCGAAAAGTGTAATCATTTACAATTAAAATATCTTTTTAAAATAGTTATTACAAAGAATAATCAATATTATTACGGTATTCGTCTATTGTATGTACACTATCGAAAAGTATCATCATTTGCAATTAAAATATCTTTTTAAAATAGTTATTACAAAGAATAATCAATATTATTACGTTATTCGTCTATTTTATGTACGCTATCGAAAAGTATAATCATTTAATAGAAACACAGGGTTTCCTATTAAAAGGTACATTCTCATATATCCATTTTTCATCACTGAAATTAAATATCTTCATTAAGTGATATACATACTAATGTAATTTTTTCAACTTTTCAGCGTAAATTGACTGATTCAACTGAATACATTAAAAAATAGAGACAAAAATCTATCTACATGAGCGTATACAATGAGCGTTTATGAGTTAAACAGTTCCTTCATATAGCGAATGCGAATATGCAGGATGTGAGAAATGCTGCGATTTCCGCGCGCGCGCGATTGCCATTTTTTTCGTAGATCAACAATAAAACACGGAGTAGCGCGTAGTAGCAGCCTTTTTTTCTTCCATCTTGATCAGGAAACTTCAAAGAACACAATGGCACAGAAATGAACACCCGGACGCACCCGGAAGTATAACAAAATCATTACTAAAGTCTTAGAATCATAAAGAAAGTGACTGAATCGTTGGTTATCTTTAATCGTTGGTTATAACTACAAAAATGTATATAGTACAAAAGTGAATTTCTCTTAAAACTATACCTTATACTTAGCTAAAAAGCTTCTATAAAACAAAAATCTGTTAGTGTATGTAAATAAGGTAACAATTACTAATAGGTGAATTCGTTGAGAAATGAATGTTGTTAACAGAATTTCAAACTTCCGACTTTCAGTGCTTTATGGATACATGAATGGGGAAACGAATGATGGGAGATTGTTCCTCAGATATTCAACTAACTCAAGCCACAAAAATTTTACAATTTATGTAAAGTTTTAAAAATTGAACTTTGACCGCTGAAATCGGACATACAGCCCACTGTGTGACGTTGGTGACGCCACAACAGGCATAAAAAGTGCAAGAACCTGAACAATTCGGATGGATGTCACAGGTGATTAAAAAATCCTTTATTTGACGAACAATGACGTCAGGATTGATCGTGGGCGGTCGGACAAGGGCAATTCGGGAATCTGGTTAAGCGTCTGCGGCCATTGAAATGACCTGTTAATCGAGGACGGGCTGTCATCGAGTAATAAATCGCCCACGCACGGTTCGCGGGTACGTGCACGACCGGTCATCGGCGGGTAGTTAAGGATGTGATTCAATCAGGAAGCACACGTGTCCTGGGGCGGCTATCTTCGTTCCAGATGCTACCGGCAACCGGCTTGCTTCCCTCGTAAAAGTCGACATTCGGTGGCAGCAGTAAATTCAAACTACGCGTGGATCGCAGAAAGATTGCTGACTTGACAGAATAAAGGTGGGGGGAGAAAGAGAGAAAAAGAGAACCAGAGAGAGAGAGAGAGAGAGAGAGAGAGAGAGAGAGACGCAATGATGTCTAGGTTCAGCGATCGGAGAATAGACGAGGGGATTACTTGTCTGCTTCGAGCTATCTCTCGCCGCCATTACCGAGCCGCGTTTGGTTAATCTGACGCTGACATTGATTCGTTTTGGATTAACTCTTCTTTGGCCGGTGTCAGACTTCGAGCTGTCGTTTCCGTGTCGGCTCGCGTTCCGTCGATTCGAACCCTTCGTCTCGAATTTCAGTAAACTACTTTAACGTTCGCTCAGACAGCGATTTCTAACGAGCGATCGGAAATCATACCCGATGATCGGAAGAATCAGGCTTCGTTAACGCTCGAATTGCTCGATCCTCCGACGATGGACCATACTTACAACTATTTGGTGTAAAAGAAAGTTCTAGCACTTTTTTTCTTACGAATTCAGAGTCATTTGTTTAAAATTTTTGCAGACAGGTCAATCCGTTATTGCTACGTTGCAAAGGCCTGATACGTTTTTAACAGATGGTGTCATTCCTTCAACAGTGAACAGTCGCAAATATTTCTAAACAGATTAATAATAATCTGAATGGACTGAAGAAAATCTATTTTGAAAACGGAACGAGGAGCAGGAACTAATGAAGCCATTTTAAATACTATTCTAATTGCTCGTCCAATCGCATACAAAGTCCACGGCAGAAATTGCATTTGCCAGCTTGTTAGGTTTCTGCAAAGCATTATTCCCTTGGAAACGTACTAATCTCTAATTTTCACACTAATTACATGGTCTCCAGAATTTGTATTAGTTTGTAACGCAGACTATGGTATCTCCTATTCAATCTGGCCGTATGCAATTCCAACAATACGATTATGCGAGCTATCATTATCGTTAATAGCACCGCCACAATAGTGTCCTCTTACTATTAGATCCCTTCCTCTGTTCCAATAATAGTGTCTTATTAACAAGCGGCAAGTTTCTCGGAGAAACCGAGCGAAGCGCGATGCACACAGGCAAACGTTCGCGAATCAGACAGGGAGTTAGAGAAGGATTGTAGGAAGCGATGAGTCGTGAAGACAGCGAACCGGAAGCGGCTGGATGAACGCCAAAGATCGAACACGCGTGTCTCGGCAGGCTTGTTGATGCTCCCCGATGCCCGACAAAAGGATTACAACCCCGGGGGTTATCCGAAAAAGAAGCAACCGAATGATATTCGCAATTTATTCTCCCCCCACCCCTCGCCGAGTTTTCCGGGGATGTGAACAGATGGTCGGCACCGATCGTCGAATCGAATTTCCTCGAATATGCCAGATTTTATGCGGATTTGCCGGATAAATAGGCCACTGCCCGATTGCGGCCGATTGTTCACGCACGTTTTGTGCGAACGCAGGACCGGCCTTACCTCGTCGCGGATGTTTAACATGTCAATGAGTATATTATGGAATCGTTCAGTGGGTTTTGAACCCTGGATAATTGACGAACAATGTTCATTGAAACGGCCGGACTCTGTCAACGGTCGATTGAATATTTAAATGCTGTTTGGATATTTAATTCTTCGGCGTGTTCGTGCCAGCTAATTGGCCAGAAGAGCAGTGACGGGCGTATGAAAATTTTAGGATCCCAACAGTCATGGGAAATTTTAAACATTCACCAAAGTATGTTTAATAATACGATATTATTTAAGTTCCTAAATGTTAGTCCTAAATATATAAATTGATTTATGACTCTTTGCAATTTCTTATTGACGAATCCAGTAACTTTTAATTTAAAACGAAATTAGAGTCGATTAACTGATAATTATAATGTAATAATTTAATGATAAATATAAAATTATTTTAAATATAATATTAGTTACAAATTGGTAGTATATATAATCTTTTTAAATAAATCCAATGTTACAAAAGCAGATGTAATACGAATAAACAAAAAGAACACGAAGCTACTGAATGTATTAATTACCAATTAATTGGTAATTATTGCCATAATAATGCCCACTACATACTACATATTACATAATCTATATTGATATATAATATTCATTACTCACTTTGATTGAAACTGAAGGACTTTATTACACACGACCCATCGTACGTATTACACTACAAACTCAATTAAAAGACCTACTTCATCTTTAATTACTGTCCGCTCCCATCTTATTGAAAAATTATTAAATGACCACTGGTGCAGCGAACGAGAAATTCTATATTATTTTATAACGCCGAATGCTTTATAATTTCCTTAAAGCTGAATAATTATACAAAATGTTACATATTTAGAATCACAAATAAGTTATTAAAAATTGTTTAATTATCAATTATTTTTATCCAAGTTGAATAAAAGTGTCTGAATATTACTGTGGTTCACTGTATAGTTATAGTCTTATAGGGAGTCCTCCTATGCGGTACACTTAATAATCCGGGCAATCGCCACAAGAACAAATCTGGTGGATCACGATATCTGCTCGAAATTATTAATGCCGTGGGTAAAGGATTTGGGTATCGATTGGGTATCGGTTGACGAACGAACAGAGAATTATCTGAGAGTATGACGGAACGAATTCCTTGTCAAATATTTGCCGAATCGATCGATAGTCGTCCGGGACTTGACCGTATTACCAACCAGCTTTTTTACCCGGTTTCGTCCGAAACGGATCGACAGTCTCGCTCTGTAGGCTCTGATAGATACCTCCATTAAGGACTCATGAAAAAATAACGTGCATAAAATTGCGGCTTTCTTTGATCCCTTCCGTGGCTGTGGCGAGCGTATATTAATCCTGCATCCGCGCACCACGCTTTGAGACCTCGAACGTCGCACATATTTTAACACACAAAGAGATTTCAGAGCAATCTTCTTCGCCGACCCGTTCCTGCCCCCCCCCCGGCTGGATTAACATTTTTATGGCATCCGGCTTATTCGCTACAAATTCGTTCTGTTAATTTGTGTAACTAAAGGGCTCGGCGGCGAAACGCTTTGCCGCGAAAGTATTTCCCCGACACGCGAAATTGCTGTTTCCCTTCGCTGCGAGGAAAGTAGACATATTTACCCAAGAACCCGTTGGTTTCATTAATGATTACCCCTTGCCCCTACGCTCCTTCTTCGGTGCGATCTATTCAATTATGTGGTGCCGCACAGTCCCGTTAAATTTCTCATATTTAATATGTAACTCGATGTGCAGTGACTGTGATTATGCTGCAGATGCACAGAGAAATGACTCGGCCTCGGATTAAGTTCGGGATGCCAAGGACAATCGAATAGAGTTTAATTTTATCTGAAAACTCTTTGGCCAGTTTGATTTTAAATTTCAGTAATGTCTCAATCGATGCAAAAAGGCTGTAGGCGATAAACGCAAAAAAGATATCCCTTCCACTGTGTAATCTGATCTCGGCTCGGGTATATCGGATATATCGGTGTGAACCACTACTAATGCGACGTGAAAAGTCGCAGTCGCACACTTCAAAGGCCCGTGCGTCATCACAATGTAATAGCAAAATAATATATCTTTTATTATCACTTATTTTTTTATGAAACCTATTTCACAAACATATTCGTGGCATTTTTCTAATGCAAAATGATACCAAATATGATATACTTCCAATGATATTTACTTGTGTAATGGACGACTAACGTTTCAGCCCATACAGCGTATGGGAAAAAGACGCGGGGAGTCGCAGTCACTTCGGCCTTGCGCTGTCCTTCTCTACGTTCGGCTCGGCCTTTGATGTTCAAAAAATAGCTATCCGTCTAGAATAAACGCAAACGAATTCCTCAGAGGCTATTGATATCGAGACATTACTGTAATTCAGTAAGAATTTTATGGAATTTTCTCAAAAATTCTTTTTTTTGAGAAAGTCACAGGATCCAGACCATTTAGTAGCGTAGGAATCGAAAAGACAAAGTTTATCATAGCTATGATTTTTGTATTGTAACATTCTCACACCTCGTGGATTTTAATAAACTTTGTTTCACTTAACCCTCCGTATACCGTGTCGGAATCTATTTTGACCGGGAACATCCAAATTGCCATTTAAGTACTCAATTTGTGGCAATTAAACTAACTGAATAGCTGTTTCATTGAAACAGTAAATTTCAAAAGTAAATTTTTAGAAATGATTAACTAGAGCTGTGAACGGTTCTAAGCATTGCCAATTATATAGCTATAAAAATCGTCCGTTGTACGAGGGTTAATTGAATGCTCTAAAAATTAATTTTAAAGATTAATAACAAAATATCATATATAACCACGGTAACCAAAATCGTTCGAGAAATGCAGAAATTATCTAGCCAATATTCAAAAGTTGAGCGAGTACGTCAGTGAATTATTTTAATGAACTGTACCTTTAGTATTAAGGTTTAGTATTTAAACACAATATAGAACAGTGAAAAGATGATTCAGTGTATCGAAAGAATTCACGCAGCAATCGAACATTCGAGCAGTGCGCTGTGCAAACTACATAGATCGTTTGGCTAACAGAGATTGGCGTATATGTTCGTATTCGCAAGGTCCCGTCATGTCATAACCGTTTCATCGACGTTTTCGAAATTGAAACTTCAATCAAATCCCTTTCGTCCCAGCGAGTCAGTTTGTAAACCAGTAGAAATCGCGTAACAACCCAATAACGAAATTAATATAGTTTCCAAGTCACTCATCCCAAAACTTCCTTCATTACCATCTAAATACTCGACCAGCTACCATGATCACGAGAGTCCAACTAATCCCGACGATAGCGCAGCCATTGGCCTTGTATGTCGCCAATTTATTGTTCGTACTCGCGACAGCTAATTATATTGCACAAAACGGTCATCCGATAGATCATCCGATAGATCATCCATTGATCATCCTGCTATCATCGCCGCTCGCAGCTTGTCGTGTCCTACGAACAATCCTGCGAGCGCAAGAATTTATGAGCGGAGCAACGGCGGACGGTGTGCTCTGAGTCGTTACCGCCGACAAAGCCGGAAATCGATGGAGTCGAGTAGCCGGTGTGTTTTCGCTCCGTGCCCGGTAGCTAATGTCTGTTTGCTTATCCATCGATCTACTCTTAATGAACCTTCTGATCATTATCCGCGTAGTCGTTGTCTCCTTCCGTTTCCGGCAGTTAGATCTGCCGGCCGAAACTCCGTTGAGCAAGTTCCGAGTCTGTCGTCGCCGACTCGTAAAACCAGGTTCATGAACTGTTGATCCATCAAGGGACACGCGGAGATCTGTGGATCTATGTATCGTCCCAAGGGGTTGGTTTAGGGGCGATTACTTAATCCGTGAACTCCTGAAGAGCTCTACAAACTCGCAAGTTTCCGAATTTTAAACGAAAACTTTGCCCCTTTTAAAAGTCCTCGAAACATTATTTGCAGCAGCTCCAGAAGCGGTTGCAGTGGTATAGAGTACGCCATGATGGCTGTATATGATCGAGATTGTAACAGTTTAAATATTGGCAGTTCTTAAACAATTGAAAATTTCATTTGAATACTTTCTGGAGTTGTAAAATTTACAATAATGTAGGGCACAGTCTGAGGATTTAATTCGAACGAAATTATAACGAAATATTGACAATTTTTTGAGAATCGGAAATGTAGTGTTTAAATACTTCTTGGATCCACGTTGGAGTTGAATTGGAAAAATTCTTATGGCATTTGGGAGTCAGATACCGTAGAATACACGTACCAATGCAAAATTCCTTTATTTCAGTGCCAGAGATGCAAGCTCTACTGCATTGGAATATTTTCATACTAAACCTACAATGTCTCTAATAGATCCAACTATTACAGATTCACCCGTATTCATTTTCTACTGATGTGAAAAATGATTTTGACAAGCACGAAAGATTTAAGCTGGAATTCCAATTAGTTTGAACTTTTGAAAATGAATGACGAGCAGGCAAAGTCGATTTTAACTACGAAAGAATGATGTGGAATTTATTGTCGGTTTGCTTCGTTTAATAAACAATTATCGGGTCGACAATGCTTTTACGAATATTAGTTCGCGAAGAGTGAACGAAACACGGTAATATATAAGTACGAGACTCACCGATGAAAGGAACCATGTGCACAACTAGTACCGAATTACACGGTACTATTTTTATATCATCGTGAAAGTAACACGGTCTTTCACTACCATCGAAAATACGCGGAAAAATCGGCAAAAGGGAGATGCAACGAGCAAAAATGTTTCCTCTGCCCGGCCTGTCCATTATTTCGACACAGAACGCAGCTATCCATTAGTCTGAAAATGGATTTTGTAAAATGCATTTATGTCATCAACTTCGCGATAGTAACAAAATGGACGTCCAGCTGCATTAACTGCATACTAAATGGACTGTCGAATTTAACTAGACTTCCATTAGACTTTCCGAAATGCTGAAGAATGTCGAATTAACGCGATGTTGTTATACCCGTTCAAACTTTTAATGCCACTATCTAATTTTAATCTTCTTATAATTTCTCAATCGCACAAAGCTCATTTTCTGAACGTTGACACGGCGATGTAGCATTCACTGAACGAGAAAAATTAACAGAAATGTCGAATGTGTATTTCAAAATAGTGATACTTTTGATGAATGGTGAACTCGGATTTTATTATGGCAAAATAAAAAATGTTTGCATGGATTGCAGGACACAGGAGTCAAATAAAAATTGTATTCTTCTTTTAATTATCATATTAAGCTGAAACTAATACATTGATGTCCTTAAATATTTTTAACATGTCCACTGCTTTAAATTATATGTACCCATTTTTGTCATAAATGCATAAAATCCGCAGTCTAATGATAACAGATAATTGAGCTCTTATGGTAATATAATTTAATACGTATGAATTGATTTATGTATCATGTAAACATTGTACAATCTGTTTAATATACGGATAAACGTTAATTCATATAATTTATAGTTGAAAGCGGCTTTGGAAACATTTCCACTGCAATAAAATGAAAGCTAACAGTTTGAAATAATTAAGCTTTTCAACCAATGTTGTCATTTCGATAGTAGAAATAACATAAAAGAATGAATTTTATTTTATGTGAGGATCAACTGACGTTTTTGAATAATTTAATAACAAATAATTAATAACAAAAATTCAAATAATGAAAGAGTCCAACAAAAATCTATGACATGCACAAATAAACAAACGTGCATTCATTGTAAAATAAAAGTCAAATAAAATACCTACTAATTAAATAATCAGTTTTCTTCTATTTTACGATGTGACAATGTGTATGAAATATTTCTGAATGTGAATTAAAATACAAAAAATTAAACTTTGCATTCTGCGAACAGTGAAATGCTTGTAACAAGGATAAAATAATTTTTCTTTTGTACACAAGCAAGTTATAAAATGGAGAAATAAAATGGTATTCACTCAGAATATTTATTGTGGATGCGGAAGTGTTGTTCGTGTATTCTCCATTCATTGAAGAATCAAAGGAGATATCGTGCATGAGAAACATGTCCCTTCGAGGAGGGCCCTTTACACTGATGAGCCGTGTCCACTTGATGAAAGGTAGGACGAGATCCTTGCCAATATCCTTGTGTTTGCATCAAACTAGGTTGTCCCCTACGCTAATGTTGTCCCCCGAATCGGGGATCTCGCTAATGATCTCGTTTTCGAGAGGAAATCGCCATATTTAAGCTACGGTGCTTTGCTCTTTCAAGATTTTGTTCAATCTTGACTCAATTATGCTATCATACTTTGTTCACTTATAATCAAAACTGAATGATCCATATTTAAACATAATATTCAACTTTGATTTTTAAGTATAAAGATTTTCAGTATAAATCAAATCGATTCTTCTATTTTCAGACAACTAGAAATTCAAACTTCAGACGAAAGCCTAGATTTGATTAACAAACATGAATTCCTATACTCAATTGTTTATTTCGAAAATGACATCATTTATTGTGTTCTACTTCTTAATAAAAAATCTATAAAAACCATTAACACATTTTTCTTTAATAAATTTCCTGCATTTTTGTATAATATAATAAGATAATTTAATATTTTACGTAAAGACAACAAAATGAATTTTATACATATCGGTATTTAAAGTTATAACGAAGAATGTTCATCTTGTGTATAACAATATTTCTTTTCATATTTTATAAGATTTGTTTATTTTATAAGATGTACTTAATATAACGTTAGTAGCAGACGTATTAAAAAGTGATTTGTGACACGTTAAAAATAAAAAGTTCAAGTATGTGTCTCACGCACAACGTGTAAACTGAGTAAACGTAAATGGTAAACTTTGGATTTCGTTATTAACAGCGATCGTATTTGTAGTAATCCTCGGGTGCTTTCTATGCGGAGATTCTTTCAAGTGCAAACGCGCAGACACCTTCGAAAGAAATTCTCACCCATGGGATAATGTCGACTCGCAATCGGAGGAGACGGTAAATCAGAGAGCAGCTAATCCGGTTAGACGTTCCTTGTTAATGCTAATCATTTCGGCATTTGACTCGGAAATCTCGCTTAATGTAATCTCTGTATTAGCCACCAATCCCCGATTTCACCCCTTTCAGTTCTCAACTCTCGCAACCACCCCACTTCACTGGTATACGTTACCTGAATTTTCTCCGATCTGATATCAAAGCTATGAAATTCTGTTACATTATTCTCTGAATCTTGTTACACGTTCGCGATAAAAGCTGTTGTTGCTTTATTAGCAAGCAAATTGTCGTTGTTAATAATTTGAAAACAACTTAGAGTGGAAATAAAACTGAAAGAACTGGACAAAGAGAGAGAGAGAGAGAGAGAGAGAGAGAGAGAGAGAGAGAGAATATTTTGCGAAAGGAAGATATTATTCTAAAAGAGAATTTATATTTTATGCAAATATCGAAGCTATGAAATCCTGTTACATTATTCTCTGAATCTCCTTATAAATTTATGATAAAAGCTGTTGTTGCTGTATTGCCAATCGAATTGTCGTTGTTAATAATTTGAAAATAATTTAGAGTGGCGAAATAAAACTGAAAAAACTGGACAAAGAGAGAGAGAGAGAGAAAGAGAGAGAGAATATTTTGCGAAAGGAAGATGTTATTCTAAAAGAGAATTTATATTTTATACAAATATCGAAACTATGTTACATTATTCTCTGAATCTCTTTATACATTTACGTTAAAAGGAGTTGTTGCTTTAGTAGAAAATGAATTGTTCATTTGTAATGATCAATAAAATAATTAATAATTTCAAAACAATTTAGAGTGATCAAGAAATGCTGGAAAAATATTATTAAGAAAATTTTGAGAAAGAAAGATATTATTCAAAAAGAATGTATAGTTTATGTGAAATAAGTATCTTTATCTCCCTCAACCTCTGCAGAGTACATCTGAATACGATCTTGGACACGAAGTTTTACATTCCTTTGGAAGAAACATTTCCCTACATGTTTCCCCAGGAAGTTTTAAAATATTCTTGAATGTGAAATTCAATGTGATATTCAAATCTGAATGAAGAGCTTCTTCCTCATCAAAATAAAGAATGCGAAATATGAATATTTTCCGTCACGACAAGTTTAAGTTTAGTCGGTTTATTAAAGAGGGAGCAACGGGGATTATGAAGTACCTACCAATTACGAATGTTCATTCATTTTAATCATTCGTGAATTTCATAGAATATGAGAAATCGTTGAAATTACTGCGGAATCTTCTAGTGAGATGAATAAAGTATTTTTATGATTTTTGTTAAATAATCAGAGAAAATAGTATTCTGTAAATAATTGCAATCTATGAAATATTTACTTTGTATCCAGTAATATTTATGTCGGATACAATAATTAATATTAAACATAATGTAATCAAATCATTGCATTTTTAACAGTAGCATTTTAATACTCGTTTTAAGTTTCTTAATTTTTTTTAATTTATGTTTTTATTAATTTAATAAAAGACGCTAAAAGTCTGACTAAATATATTCTCATTATATTTATAAATTAATCCAAAATAGGCAGTGCTCCTTAAACCTATTGTTAAAATACATTTTAAAGATCCACTTAACGGTTAAAAATTGAACGAACCTTGTGTAACTGTACAAATCTTGCCCAGAGGTTCATACAAGTTCAAATAAGGGAAATGATAAGTTTCTTGTATACTCGGTGCTCGAAATATTTTTATGAAGGTCTGACAGTCGAACGCAGCGGTACGGCAATAACATTTCAAAGCAGGCGACTACAAAAGGAAGCAGTTGAGAAGAAACGCTGTAGGGGAGTCTATAAAAGTTCGCTAGACTTCGCGGAAGCTTTTGGTTTTCCATAGGTCAATGTGTTTTCTATGAACCCCGGGGGCGTGCAGATGCGTCGGATGAGATTTAAGTTCGAAACGATAAACCACGCCGCGAGACTGCTGTCCTTAAAACCGACTTTATCACTCGGTTAGGGCCTTATCGAAGTTTACGGGTCGGCGAATACGGGGGCCGCGTGACCAAGCGTTTCCACGCGATTAGAAATATTTCCGCTTTTTACGATTTTCTGGAGGACTTTGTACATACACAGGCGGATCCAACTAGCAAATCGTAAGTTTTCTTCGCGGTACGCGTACAGCTGGACGCGATGTTACAAGGCACCGGTAGAGTTGAATTGCCTTTGTCGACGTCCTGGCAACTTGTAACCTTTAATTTCTGTTTCCCCAACGAAATAAATGTCGTCGGACGCGGGCGTCCCGCGAGCTTTGTAATACTACAGAAATTTAAAATGAAAAACTTCAAAATGAACATTACGGAGAAAATTCAAGTGGAAATAGAAGTACGATGGGAATAAATGTAGTCTCTAGTCACTTGGTAGGTGGTAGAATTACTTACTATCAAGGCTTCCAAGTTTTTCTAGTTTCTTAGCATATTATAAATGTTGTTAAACAAACAGATAGTACGTGTGTGACTACAATTTAATCCCTTTATTATTTATTTAACAATATCGTGTCTGATACGTGATGAAGATTCTGAACACATTCTGATAAAAATGTATGTTAATAATTTCCTTTAAACCGAAATAAAATTCTATTTCGGTTTTTTTAATATACAGCTATTGGAGAACATATAGGCACACAATTTATATCAATATTCTTCTTTTTTAGGAAATTACGATCTACCAAAAAAAGTTCTAGTCACTGAAACCGTAAAATAAATCGTAAGGCAAGGGGTTAAATACTAAACCTACCACGATCAACTGGTCAGTTTTTTATTTTGCAATTATTGAAATTATAAAAATGTTTCAAGCATACATTATGGTAAAAACTATACAAAGTGTATATAAATTTAATCTCTTCAAATGGGTATACAGTTTTCCCACCTGTTGCATTTTGTAAAAATATCTCGGAAGGAAAATTAAATTGAAATATCGACAAGAGTGTTGAAGAATGTGAAATGTAATGTTTAACAACAATAACTTCCAAAACAGTTTCGGACTCTCAGTACAATGCGCAGACAACGATCCTGAGAGGTGAAGCTAGCCCAAAGATGAGAACAGTGGCTACAACATGCAGCTGCCATGTTGAATGGAATAATTATCCGAACTGATTAGCGGAGCTTGTAAGTCGCTGGCGAAAACAAGCGATGCCCAAAGATCTCGCCGGTCAGCAGAGCACCGCTGAATGTAGAACATAAATTAACAGGAAGTTGCCCAGCATGGCTAAATAAGCCGTTCGGTTCTCTGGGAACGAGGCCCTCGAGCGATTAATAACTTGGAGCAGGAACGAGCGGCGTCGCAACACCAGAAAATAAATCGATTAAGGGAAAAAAGGAAACATGGTTTTCCGGAGGCAGCGTTTTATGGTCGATAACCGGTTTACTCGGCGCAGCTGGTTGCGTTGCATTTATCACGGAAATTCGGGCTAACTTTTCGACAACTTTTCTAGTGTTCGCGGACTTCTAGCCTCTGTTCTACTCGGTTTTTCGCAAGACAGCCTCGGTACGCTACGAAACGCGACGGCGACGGTCGGTTTGTTGCTGCGAAATCAATATCATCGGGCTTCCGTACCTTCGTCCTATTCTCTTTTATTTTTCGTCTCTATCGTCTTCGCTGTTATTTACTCTGCCCATTCCGTCCTGTCGCGTCTGTCTCCTCCTGCGCTACTTTCCCCGGGATGCTCTTATCAAAATAGCGGAGTCGCGCGATTCAATTAAACCGTAACGACACCGTGCCACGTAGAAAGTAGAAGAGCTACTGAAATTAATATAATCACGAGTGGCGAGCGTCTTTCTTCCACCCTCATAGTATTTCACATTTTTTTTTTATCGAATTTTTTTACAATGAGAGTTCAATTATCATTTTGCTCATCGCCGCTGTTGTCACCGGTTCGTTGTCTCGAATACTATTCGTCTTCATTACTTAAACAACTTACAGGTTTAACACTTTGACTGCCAAAGCCTTGAAATTCCGCAAAGTCAAAGTAATTTATTTAACAACTAAGTGGTACCTTTTAGTAGAACAGCCTAAAATTCTGTATAAATTTTCTCAGTTATCTTTAAGTATCTAATTTAAGACAAATTAATTCAAAATTTTCTGAAAAATTTAAAGTGGGGTATTGTGGTAAGCCAGTATTGTAAAGTTTACATTTGGAAGGCTGAGTTCTTATTTTAAATTTAGTACTTTAAGCGTAAATAAAGGTGTCGCCTATACTAGCTAAAGTAGTTATTTTATTGAATAAAAATTGATTTATGTTGGAGTCATATAAAGTTCCATGTAGTCAGTTATGTAGAAAATGGAGTGCGAGTAACTGAAAGTTAACGAAAGAGAAAGAGAAGTGAAATAATCGACTTTCTAAGAACATTCCACGAAAATACATTCTTACATTAGTAGAAAAAGAAGTGACAAACTAGTAGAACCATTATGTATATTTTATATTTTCTAAATAATATTATAAACGCGCGACGAGTCTTCCTCAAAGTCTGTGGAAATCGTTTCCTGGAGCAGCACTTACGTTAATTACGAATACGGGGCGACTTAATTTAATGTCACGCCGTTCCTGATTAAAATATTTGATAAAAGCAAGTTCGCCGCGAGAGTTGCACCTGAGACCAGCTCTGCGAAGCATTCTTGCGCCTCGCGTTTGTCTCCTAAGTACATTATGTGAGCATGCTGATTAAAAGGACAGTTTCTGTATTATTTAACGTGCGCTTGAACATTTTCTTCGTCGAGAAATAATCTGTTCTGTTGAATAAATTTTTAGGAAATAGGGTAAACTGTACAATGATTGACACCCTAAACCAAAATCGTAGTAAAAACAGTTTTACGAGTCATAAATCTTTTATTATAAAATATATTCAGTGAACAACAATCGTAAGACAAATAGTACATATGTGGAACTCTGTGATGAAAACTTACAACGTTGCTTTGAAATATAAATAAGAAGCAATAAAAAAATGATTTTCTATACCAGGAATTCTTAATATTTGCCGTTTAAATAAAAAGTGCCAATAACTACTGCAGAGCCAGCAATAGTACAGTTTACCCTATTCCGAAGAAAAATATTCAATTTAGTAGAGTAGCAAGATGGAAAACTCTTATCCGTTAGAATCTTAGACGTTAAACTTTTTAGTCAAAATTCTTCGGATAGAAAGGGTGCATGTATTTTCCTCGCTGATCGAAATGTTTTTTGCTCTATCAATTACTTTTCTCAATACACCCTCCTTTTACTTTAGCTGAAACAAATCATAGACGCCCATCACCGGCGGCTTTTCCTCCTGGCTCCGAATTCTTAAAAGCTTCATTTTTTATTCCGCTATGCGATTCCCTTTGGTGCTTCAACCGCCATTTATCAAGGATAAAAGTCAGCTGGAGGGTCCCCCGTACACGCGGATTGTGGCGTTTAAGATGTGCATATTATGTATCCAATTTATCTTTCAATAGAATATGGAATTGGAATTGGAATTACAATTGGAATTTGAATTTATTTGAATTATTTGAA